>PVHP010004573.1:0-70472 GCA_004024765.1 Zapus hudsonius | reverse complement strand
AGAGGGAGGGAGGGAGGCCTGAACTGAAGGGCTCAGCTTGCCCCTGCCACTGTCTCAGGAGATGACTTTAGGGAGGCTGTCTTCTCCCTCTGCCTCCATCTTGCCATCCCAACACAGTGTGAGAACTCCGCATCCTGGGTTCTCGTGTGGGGAGACTAAGCTTAGCTCCATGGTGGGCTTCTCACCACAGTTTCTCTCATCCAGGCCATTGGGGCAGTCTCTGATCCCATCACAGGCGGGGACACACAGTCCATTCACAGAGCAGAGGAACTCTCCAGGGCAGGCTGGGGACCCACAGGACACATGCAAGCAGAAAGGGCACCATTAGGACATATGTCATCACCAAGCACATGCACTGTCATTTGTCAGTGTAAAACACACACGCACATGCACGCATGCGCACACACAAAGGGAACGCAGGATTCCCGGGCACGCACAGCTGCAGGGCTCTGCCCTCCGCCATACTCACGGTCTGATTGGTTGTACAAGCTGTAGTGCACTTTCACGCCTGGGCCCGTGAGGGAGTTCTGGGAAGTGAAGTTGATGGTGATGCCAGCCGAGGCCACCACAGGGATCCTCTCAGCGTAGGGCTGCAGGGTGCGCATACCACACAGCCTAGCAGTGACCAGGGAGAGCTCAGAGATCTATGCTGGCTACTTTCCCAGCCCAAAGGAAGGCACCAGGCAGGTCTCTGTGCAGACAGGACAAATAAGGAGCAGGCAGCCAGGAGGATGGGGAGCATGTCCCCACCCATCGTCTGGGTTGGACCCCAGAGCCCTTTTCTAGACAGTCCAGCTTTGCCACACTCCCCTGCTCAAAAACCTGCTGGTGGATAAAGTTCATTCCAACCCATGACACCTATGGGCTGTGAGATTCTAGCAGGTCAGAGTCCTTCTCTGAAACTCACTTTCCTTCCTCTGCTCATAAGGAAAATGATCATTGCTGTTAAACAGGGATCCGACCGATGCTTTCCCCATATCAGCAGAGACAAAGGATCCTGGCCAGCCACTGTGCGCAGGCAGGAAGGTCCCACCTTGTTCTCGTGCCTGAGTCCCAGTGCTGGACCACCTGGAGAGGCAGCTCTGAAGCCTTCCTGGGACCCCTGGAGCACATGGGACAGAACCAATGGCTGTCTCCAGCTGGGACCCCACCAGCCCTCGGAGCCCCATTATAAAAAGGGTCTCTATTGAGACACAATATCACAGAGATGGAGTCTTCTCAGTTCCAGGTGGGGATCACAATGTCTGGCTGTGAGCACCACCTCACTGGGCAGGTGCATGCTTTCAGAGTGGCTGTCTCCAGAGAACAGCTGGGTGTTCCTTCCCTTCCCGGTGGGGTGCTTAGTCACCCCCCAGGGAAGGGAGCACCCTACATAGTAAATCGAATGGCCATTGGACACACATCCAGAACACGTCGAGGGTCCTGTAGAGGGAGCAAAGATGCTCTTTGGGAGACGTAGAGGAAGCCAAGAGCAGAGGGTGCCTGAGGCTGGGGCTGGTCCTGGTGGGTCCCTCTGTCTTTGGCACTGAGCCCTCACTTCACAGTGACTATGAGGCTCTTGGTGCATGTCCACCAGACAGAAAGGACTGTTCAGAGCCCATGTACAGAGCTGCTTGAGGGGACATGGGAGGTGAGGCAAGGCCTAGAACCCAAGGGACTCTGACGCCCCCCACCCAAGAACTCTTCCACAGTCAACCATCAGGGTCCTGGCCCAGACTGTGGCTGTAACTCTGCACCCATTACGCAGTTCTCAAAGTGCAGTCCAGGGACCCCTGGGTGTCCAAAGACACCTTCATGAAAACACTCATATGTCATTTGATTTTTTTTTTGCCCTCATTCTCTCATGACAATATAGTAGAACTTTCTAGAGATGTGATATGTGCCATCATAACCAACTGACTACAGAAGCAAAAGCCAAGATCAGTCATGGGCTGTTATGCCAGTTATTAAAAAAAATGTGAAGGGATGCCATTTGTATTATTACATGTTTTTTTTGGGGGGGTTGGGGAAATGTGATTTAAAAAAAAAGTTTATGTTAACACATATGTGGCTCCTATTACTTTAAAGAAATTTTAGCAGTTCCCCCCTAAGCATGGGGGACACTTTCCAAAACCCCCTCCCCCATGAAGGCCAGAAATCACAGGGAGTAAGATATACTGGCCTAGATATACTGTGTGTCTTGATATACTATACTTTTCCTATACGTGTGTATCGATAATAAAACTTATTTGCAAATTAGGCAGAGTCAGAGAACAGTAATTAATAACAAAATAAAGTCACCTCTGGAATTTTCCATCTAATAATTTCCAACCATAGATTTCTCTAGGTAAGTGATATGGCAGGTGAGGGACCAGCGTAATAAACTACATTTCTCAGGTTTAATTCCTCATAATTAAATATAGCTAAGTAACCTGTGTAAGCAAAATCTCCTTGGGGTGCCCGAGTAACGGAGAACTTTGAGAACCATAGCTCTGCCTGGGGATTCCCTCCATCAAGCTGTCCTTGGTGTGGATGGGCAAAGCCAGAGGCATCCCAGAGCAAGCCCGGCTCTTCCTACCCTTCTTCTAGCTATGGGAAGACACGTGTTCTCATGGCTTGTCATCCTCCAAGAGTGTCCTAGGAAGTGGATAGGAACGAGGGCCAGCACATCCCTCAAAACTTCAGCTTCAGGGACGTGGGCTCATCTTGCCAAACAGCCATGGGGAGCGAGCAGAGCAGGGTTGGGGGTGGAGATGGATAGGAAGAGGCCTCAAGTGGGGTGCTAGAGCACCAATGACTCCAATAGGACATTCTCTCTACTGGTGACAAAGAGAATCCCAGAGACAGCTGCGGTCTGCCCAGCCTTTGCCTAAAAGCTAGACCCCAAACTCATGAACTGGTCTTTCTTGGCAGCCTTTGGTGCTGGCTCTGAAGGTTCAGGTAGGATCCCTGGTGGCCACACAAGGGACTGCAGGCCAGTGCCTCACCTAAGGCACTAACCCTACAGATGGCATGTTATCTATGCAGAATGATGAATTATTTTTCATTCAGAAGCAAATTGATTTCACATAATAAGAAGCCCAGAAACACTGGCTGGGGCTCATAGGCAGGACCCTCCCTCTCCCCGTATAGTATCCAGGAGCTGAGGCCCTGTCCGGTCTCTGCCTCCTATGGTGGAACTTTCTAACCAGCCGCTCCCCAGTCCACCAGGCCCTCTCCAGGAAGCACCAGAAGGCTGGTAGTTGGTGCCCACCTGTCTCAGCTAAGTACTGGGTGTTGGAGGGCTACTGTGGCACTCTGTGGCCTGCCTTTCTGGGTTTGAGGACAACTTTCCCTTCTTGCCTCACCTAGATGGTCAGCAAGGACCCTGTCAACCTTTCATATCAACAAGTTCGCATAGAGAAACTTGGGGATGGAATGAAGCATGGGCGGGAGAAAAAGAAGAAAAGGTAGGAAGAGAAAGAAGAAGAGAGACGGGGAAGGGAGGGAAAAGGTGGGGAGAAGGGAGAAAGGGGAGGGTGACTCAGCCACACATAACACATGCCTCTTCCAAGGAACGGGCCAAAGGGAAGAGGGACAAGTAGACCAGAAGAAGGAATAGACCATGTACCATGGTGGCACTGCAGAGCTGAGTTTAGAGCTAACTTGGCCAACTGACAAGCTCTGTGACCTTGAGGACAGAATAAGGACAAGCTTCAGGTCTTAGGTCAGTATCCTGGAGTGACAGTATTACAGCCAGGTGACAGTTGTGTGCCTATGCCTCCCCACTCCACCCTGTGAGGTTTCGGGGAAGATCTGGGGAAGTTTCTGTGAGAGCCACAGAGTGGTGGCCCCAGGCAGCACTTGCCCCCCCCCCCAGGGGCTTAGGGGAGCAAAAGGGCCAGCCAGAGCCAGACCAGGCCCTAGGGAGCTCCCACAGGCCTCAAGGAGCCTACAATGTCCCCTGATCTCATGGCTGGGAGTCAGGGGAAAGGGTTTGGCAGGTCACAGGAGAGTGACATCACAGGAAAGGATGCTGGTGAGGGCAGGTTCCTGGAAAAGGGGAAGCCTGCTGCGGTGACACCCGGCAAGAGGGTTCTGGGAAACCAGCAGCCAGTGGCCAGATCTTACGAGGACAAGGTCCTCCACCACCTGGGGGCTTCCAGCAGGGCACGTGGAAGCCAGGAGGAGAAGCTGGGCAGAAGACAGGGAGGGCACAGAAGGGCGACAAGGAGCTCTGAGCAGTCAGGCTGGTACCAAAGGGGGAGGGTCAGACACCTCTCCCCTGACCCACTCATGGCTGTCTGGGCCAAAGGACTAGCCCTCCCCTCCACGGCCGCCCACATAGCAGATTTTCCAAGACAAGCTCATTCAGAGAATTTCCCAGAAACCACATGATCTTATCAACCTACCAGAGCAGGGCCGTTGTGTGCTTCTGCTTGGCAGGACCCACCACAGCTTCCCTTCCATCCCCGGGGGGGGGGGGGGGGGAGAAGGATGGTTCTCTAATGAAGGTCCCAGGTGGAGGTGGGACCTCCCTAGCTGCTCTAAGAGGAACTGGTGACAGCCACAGAAATGGCCTGACTTTCCACCAGGAGGTGGGTGCCCTAGCAGGGAGTGGCTCTGCTGAGAGGTGACAGCGGGCTGCTCAGCGGCTGTGGCAGAGGACTCTACACACACACACACACACACACACACACACACAGGGACAGACACAGCTGTGTACCACATGCCCTGGGCCAGGCTACCTAGACTCAACAGTGGCTTGACAAACCAAGGAGAAGCTCTGGGCAAATGACTGGAAATGACTAGTTCCCCAGTGGATGTATCCCTGGAATTCATGTGTTGGAGACTCAATCCCCAAAGTCATATGCGAATGGCATTTGGAGGTGACTGGGTTCGTGGACCCAAGCCATGTTTTAATTCAGCTGTGGATTAATGAATGGATGCATTAACGGGTCATCTGAGTGTGGTTCTGTCACACAAACCAGTTTGCCTCTCTGCCTTACCACAGGTCACCTTTGGTCATGTCCTCATCAGAAGCCAAACAGATGCTGGCCTGTGCTCATGGACTTCTAGCCTCCAGATCCATGAGCTCAGCAAACCTCTATTCTTTATAAACTACCTTGCCTCAGAGATTTTGCTATAGCAACATATGGCCTGCAGCCCATGGGTTGGACATACCTGTCAGTGTGACCCTTTGCCCTGTGCCATCATGGAATTTGCGATTGGTACCCTGTGGAGGTGCATTTTCTGAGCCCAAACATGGCAGCACGCTCCACCTCACTTATTCTTCAGTGGGAATCTGTTTCATTCCCTTTGTTTTTATAACTGTTAGGGGTGCCACAGAACAAGAGAGGCCTGACTGTGACCTCTCTGTGCCTCCCCCCCCCCATAGACCTCCCTGAGACAGTGGCTCCACTCTGGGAGGGAGACTTGAGTCATAGACAAAGAGCCAGGGTCCCCTGGGCTCTTCACTGGAAGTGTGAGCACAGCCATCCTTAGCGCGGGCCGGGAGCCTGAGGGAGCTCTTAGAAGACAAATGATCTCTGCGTTCTAGACATTACCAGTTCTGATGGCTTCCAAGGGCAAGGAGGGTAGCAGGGGTGGACAGGGGGAAGCAGGAAGTGTGGACACTGCTTCCTTGTCTGGGGAGGAGGGACTGGGGAATACAGAGACCATTAAGGCGGAGAGACTCCAGGTTTAAAATCCTGCGGAGGGCCAGCATCTGTTTGACTTTTGATGAGGGCCTCCCGTTGTAGCTTGGGTGTGATAAAGGTTGCAAGAGAGTGTGAGAGGAGTGGGGAACATGGGGAGCCCCCCAGTCCCAGGGTCAACCAGGGAGAGGTTTGTGGAGAGGGGGGATCTTGAGTGGCCATTGCAGAGCTTTCCTCAGCCTGGGGTTCAGGTAAGAGGGGTCATCATTGGACACTGAGGAGATTTCATATTTTGGAGCAGGTGGCCACAGTGGCCCTGGCAACAAACGTGCCTTACTTTGAGGGTCCCTCTGTCCACTGCCAGCTCCCTGGAGGACTAAGGGGCCACAGGCAGGAGCAGGGATCAAGGAGCAGGGTGGATACTCTGCAGGAGACACAGGGGTTCAGGGCGGACCCTGTGGAAGCTGGAACCTGCTGCTTCTTACCGTGGATAGGGAGCTGGACAAGGGCAGAGGGACCTCCACATGCCCTCGAGAGCCCTGTGCCCTTGTCTCCTTGGTTGATGAATTTGTGTTAGGGTGCCTGTCATGGAGTTACAGCACCCAAGGTGATGACACCATTTACCTTAACTGGGATGAACCCCCAGGCTGATGACATGATATGCACCCCAGGTCTGTAGGGCAGCAGAAGCTGGGGCCAGAGTGGGGGAGGGGCATGACAGAGCCAGGATTGAGTTAGCATGAGAACAGGGCTCTTCTCAATCCCCAGCTGCCCACCAGGCCAGGTGGTGGCCTTGGGCTCCCTGGGTGGGGTCCCTACTGGAAAGAGGGGCAGGGGTCTGCTTGGTACCTCCTGTGCTGGATCATCCACTGGCCTTGGGAACATGGCAGATCGTACTTCTGCCTCCTCAGTGCGTAGGCATCAAACCAGAGGGCCAAGCCGTAGTCGAGAGAAGGCACCTTGGAGGGAGCGAGGGGTGGCTCACCACATGGACTATAAGATGTGGTCGAACAGGAGTGCCCACATCTCCAGACAACACAGGGCCCACTGGATAGCACCAGCTGGAGTTGAGGTCTGTCAGCCACTCAACATACATGTCTCTGGGACCAACAGAGCTGCCACCCACCCAGTAGGCTTTGTACTCAGCCCCTGGGCTCTTAGGATGGGGGCTGTTCCTCCCCAGGTCCTGGAGCCCTGTGGATTGCTCTGAGTAGAGGGCAGGAAGAAGGTGACGTAGAACTCACCGTGAGGTGCCAGGAGCAGTGGGTGGTGGGTGAGTAGTAGCTGGGGAAGTAGGGTGTGCTGAGGGCACCCTGCTGGGCCAGCCCATCCTCCAGCGTCAGGTTCACCTGGCAGTCTGGGTATGAGAACAGCCATCAAGCTAGGAATCAGCCATCCCCACAGTGCCTCCCATATGTAGTCTGGTGTTGAGCACGACTGTGTAGACATGCCTGAATTCCCTCATTCAGAAAATGGGATGAGAAGAGAACACAGTTCCCAGGACAGTAGAGCAGGTGAAATAGACATGGTGTGGTGGTGTGAATGTGCCCCATAGACTCAGGTGTTTTATTAAAGCTTGTAACTTGGGTGTCCAGCCACCTGGCTGGAGGAGGTGTCACTTGGGCCAGATTGTGAGGTTCAGCCCTAAGGTGTGTTTGGGGACAGATCTGATTTCTGGCCCAAAGGTGTGCAGAGCAGTGTGAGCTCAGGTGACTGGCTGTTTGGTTGTTTCTCTCTGCTTGGATGTATGGAAGCAGCTTCTTCCGCCATGGATGGAACTTCCCTCTGGATCTGTAAGCCTGAAATAAATCCCTTCCTCCCCTAAACTGGGCCTGGTTTGCGCGTTCATCCCAGCAAAATGAAGCTGTCTACAACACATCGCGTGTTCCATTGGGCTTCCAGGTAGACAGTGACTGAGGCACAGCACTCCATAGTGTCTAAAATGCTTTCATAGTGATCTGGCCTCGTGTGTGGGTGAGGAGGGAGGGCAGCTCCCTTTTCAAAGAGAGTTCAGAAACGTGGCTCAGCGGCACAGCACAGGCCTGGCATGTGCAACGACTCTGGGTTCCATCACAACACCTCAGAACCCCCCCCCAAAAAAAAAAATTCAGGATGACATTTGGAGGAAAGAACGACTTAGCTAAGCCTCTCATGGAGATGCTCAGAGCCCAGAGGATGGAGGCTGAGCCCAGGAGAGGGAGAGGCACTGAGCGGGAGAAAGAGAGGTGGGGATGAGCTTCAAAGGCAAGGGGCCCTAAATAGCCCCCCCTCCTAGCTTGGGAAGGGACCTCAAGTTTTACTCGCCAGTCCAGAGGACAGACAGGGACATAGGGTTTCATAGGGGTGGAGAGCCGGAGGCAAGAGAAGGGCCATTGAGGGCTGGGAAAGAACCAAAAATGACACCTGGGGAGGTCCTCCCTGGACACCTTTGTGGGGGGCAGCCTGGGCTGGCTCGCCATATTTTCAGGTTTGCTGAAAATACTTGTTGGCTGTGGCAAGGAGGAAAGCTGAGAGCAGGAAGAGAGAGAGAGAGAGAGAGGAGAGAGAGAAAGAGAGAGAGAGAGACTGATGCATGAGGAAGGAGAAGGATAATAAAACGGAGAGGAGAGGGCTGGGAGCTTCTAAGACCTTCTCTCTTTCCCACCCCACAGGAGTCAGGACAAGTATCCCACCCCCACTCCCTGGAGACACTCACCCTGGAAGGCCACAGGCTGCACAGAGAGCACAAAGGGGTCATAGTAGCTGTGCAGGCCCTTCTTCCACACCACCGCCATGACGGCTCCCGATGCCAACACCTCCATCGTGGGCTCCTGGCGACTGCACCCGTAGACCCTGGTGGAGCAGAGAAGAGCGCAGGGCAGGCAGGGTTTGCCCAGGGAGCAGGGCTGCTGGATGGGGGCATGTGTAGGGCCTGGACACCTAGCTCTAGGCCTGGCCTGCAACCAGCTGCCCTGCGCCTCTGGGTGGGTCCAGGATACCCAGGCATGGAGCTGTGACATTGACCCCATTAGGGTTCTATGACGGCCTCTCTATCCTAGTCACCAGGGACCCAGGGCTAATCTTAGAAGGGAGACCAACGGGCTTAAAACACACAGGAGCCAGTTCTTGGACAGCAGAGGGTGCAGCACTTGCCTAGTGTGTGTGGGGCTGTGGGCTCTATCCCAGCACCCCTCCCCCTAACAGTAACAAAAACAAAGGGAATGAAACAGACTCCCACTGAAGATTAAGTGAGGTGATAGGTGGAGCGTTCTGCCAAGTGTGGGCTCAGAAAACCAGCTCCACAGGGTGCCAAGTGCACATTCCGGGATGGCACAGAGCAATGGGTCACACTGACAGGTATGTCCTAACTGGGAGGCTCAGAACAAATAACAGCGTTTTAAAGTGTCACACTTTGGAAGTCCAGTGTCAGCCATGATAAGACTTCTGAGACTGTCAAGGTCAACTGCTGGGTTTCCAGATAGAGAAAATGAGGCCCCACCCGCCTCTGTGGGAATAGGTGTACACACGACAGTGTCACGACAGCCGGTCCCTTCCACAGATATGATGCCCTGGAATACCCACCCCCGCCTCATGCCCCATCGCTCATCTCCTCACTCGCCTCTGTGGAGTCCTTGCTAATCCCATCAAGTCCCTGCAGCCCTGCCATGTTCTGGCTTCCTACTTTGAGGCGACCTCAGGGACTTGAAGGAGAGGATGGGAATTTTAGGGAACAAGAGGCACCTGGCTGGAGGAGGGACATGGCACAGCCTGTAAGCATCCCACCCACAGGAGCTGGAAATCAGATGGTGTTCCAGAGTCCTTAGGAGCAGTCCATGCACACCCCAGATCATGAGGTCATGAGGGCAGAGGCCTGGGGAGGGTGGCAGGACTCACCTTCAGGGAGTACCTTTGATCTGAACGCTCACTGGGGCCTCACCCTATCACTGAGAAGTGATGACCCAATCGACACCGAAGCAGCACTAGCTTGGTGGCTGGTCTGGAGTAAGTGCTCCATGAGTGACCGAGTGACCGGACGCTGCCTACCCCATCTCTCTCCTGCAGAGCCTGAGGGTCCAGCGCATGCTCTGCTCTCTGGGGCAGATGGCCAGGCCCCTCTTAGAAGCCAAGGTCATTGCTAGTCCCTCCTCTCCATACTCTGCCCTCTGACCACAGTCACATCTTCGTGTGGGTGTTTGTGTGTGTGTGTGTGTGTGTGTGTGTGTGTGTGTGTGTGTGGAGGCCAGAGCTGTCACTATTCCTCGGGCACCATCTGCCTCCTTTGGGAGACAGGGTCTCTCACTGGCCTGGAACTCACCAAGTAGGTGAGGCTGCTTGGCCAGCCTCCTCCTGTCTCTGTCTCCAAACTCTTGGATTTACAGATGTGTACAACCATGCCTGCTTCCCACGTTGATAGCATGGGTTCTGGGGAATCGAACTCAGGTCTTCATGTTTTCAGGGCAAGTACCTTACTGCCTGAGCTCTCCCCAGCCTGGAAGTCACTTCTGCACACCACCTTCTATAGCCTAAAGCTTGCCTCCACAAGCTCCTTATTTACCAACCACTACAGTCCAACTTGCTCCTGGCACTCATGCCATTACAGCTGGGCTCTAACCAGGCTGCCTACAACGAGTGCAGTGGCCATGTTTCTTGGACACTCACCATGTGAGATTCAAATTCTCACAAGAACACTGCAAAGTCAGCATGGGTTTAAACCCACTTAGCAGACGAAAAAACTGAGGTTCAGAAGTGCAGAGCCCCTGGCCTTAGGTCATATGACAAGAAAGCAGCAGAGCTGCTGCTCGGTGCTGGAGTATTCTAAAAAGCCATGTAGTCCCCCAGAGCTGACCTTGGGGGTCACCTAGAATAATTGCTTTGTTACATCCGGACATGGAAACGGGCTCAGAGAGGTGAATGGGGTCTGCTCCTCAGTACATAACCCTTGGCAGCATCCTCTTCCCCTGACCTCTAGGCCGGCCCGAGGACACAGCACCTGGTCTCACTATGCCGTGTGACTTTTGACCCCAGACCTCCCCCCTGCACCCTTCTGGGACTCACGAGGTGATAAGCCTCTTCTCCAGGGGCCCGGCTGCATCGTACATGGCCACCCGGTCCCGGCACTCCATCAGGGTCCACTCGAGCCGCAGTCTGAGCATGAGCTCCTCGGGCCCCTGTAGGTGCCACAGACAGCTAGAGGAGAGATGGTCAGGTCCCTTCAGCCGGAGGGCCTGGCCCTGACCCACGTAGCTATAGCGGTAACAGCCTGGAGGGGGAGAGGACAGAGCCTTAGCCGGGAGGAGACAGTGGACAGTTGAAGCCAGGTCCTCTTGGGCCAAGTTGGGATGTTGGTGGAGGGGCTGAGCCAGGCTTATGGCACCCACCTTACTGTCCACCCCCCTCCCATGGCTTCACTGTTCAGTCCCTCACCTATGCATTCACTCACAGGTCCATCAGTCATTCACTCAACAAACAGCCCTGGGTTGCAGGGGTGAGTGCCGCCCAGAGGGCCAGGTGCTGTCTGGGGACACCAAGGATGGTGGGCAGATAGAGACACAGGCTCTGTCTCAGGGACAGCAGGGAGGTCACGGCATGAGCAACAGGACCTCACACGAAGCTCTGGGGCCTTGAAGGAGGACAAGCTAGAGGCAGGGAAGTGGCCAGGAACACACGCAACCAGTGCCACTTTGTCCCCACGCCATGGGAAGCCATGGAAGGGTTGAAAGGGCTGGGACATAGTCTGATGTGGACCTCACGAGAGCAACACTGAGCAAGCAGACTTGAGGCCATTGTGGGAGGAAGGGACAGGAGGAAGGACTTATATGAGACAGTCTGGGAGGAAGCCTGAGCTCTGAGCTGACCATCACCCACCCAGGAGAGTAAAGAGCTGGTGCCCACCAAGCATGGATGCAGCCAGACCCTGGGAGCCTTGCCCACCCCCACCACCTCACTCATTTCCTATAGAAGCTCATGGACACTTTGCACACTTTGCATAGACAGGCCAAGTCTTCCATGGAGCGTGGTTTCCCATTTGCAGTCTGAGAACAGTACCCCACCCTCTCAGGGTTGTCACCAGGCTCAGGATGTTCAACACAGCAGGGGGAACACAGTAGGCACTCAATAAAAGAAATGGCTGTTTTTGAGGTGGGTGTGAGGGAAAGGAAGATAGTCAACCTTATAGCTGACCTTCCTTCACACCCCCTCACTCCAGGGTCGGTCATGGCAGATCAGCAGAACCCCTCAATTACCCTTCCAAAATCCTGATTGGACCCTTATGATACAGTGCCCAGACAACTAGTCCCCCACGGAGGACACAGAGTCACAGTGTCGCATTTACTCCTAGCCTTAAGCTCATCCTGCAGGGAAGCCAGGAGCTTCAGGTGCTCTGCCAAGAAACTTAAGGACCTAAGAGCGATTGCAAGACATGGGAGGCACCTGGTGACTCTGGGTGACTCTAGTACCCTGGCACCACTACGTCTCAGCTGTGTGACTCGAGGCCATTGTGGTGGTTTCGGCACAGTGCTGAGGACCAAAACGGTAATGGAGGCAACACCAAAAGGAAAGAGAGAGCTGGAGAGATGGCTCAGTGGTTAAGGTGCTTGCCTGCAAAGTCTAATAACCCGGGTTCAATTCCCCAGTACCCACGTAGAGCCAGATGCATAAAGTGGTGCATGCATCTGGAGTTTGTTTGCAGTGGCTGGGGGCCCTGGCACGCCCCATTCTCTCTGTCTGTCTCTATCTCTCATTGTTTGCAAATATATAAATAGTAACAATGATCTCTTTTTTTAAAAATATTAAATATTCTTTATGAGAGAGAGAAAGAGGCAGATAGATATAGATAGATGTGTGTGTGTGTGTGTGTGAGAGAGAGAGAGAGAGAGAGAGAGAGAGAATGGGCAATGCAGGGCCTCCACCAACTCCACTACCAACTCCAAATGCATGCGCCACTTTATGCATCTGGCTCTACGTGGGTACTGGGTAATTGAACCCGGGTTATTAGACTTTGCAGGCAAGCGCCTTAACCACTGAGCCATCTCTCCAGCTCTCTCTTTCCTTTTGGTGTTACCTCCATTACCGTTTTGGGTACATGGGGAATTGAACCAGAGTCCTCAGCCTTTGAGGCCAAGTAACCACTGAGCAATCTCTCCCATAAATAATTTTTAAAGGGGGAATAGAGGTGACACGTGTGCTTTGCTCTGAGGTTGTAATCTGTCACTCAGCTCCCTCTCCTGCCCTGACTCCAGCAGGGAGGACTTCAAGGGGGCATAGAAGCAGCCAGGTACCTGCCTGAGGAAGGGGCAGGCCACTGCTGTCTGCCTCTACCACCAGCTGGTACAAGTCTTAGCTGCTTCTGAGTGGTTGTATTCTTTATGTCTCTTTCCAAGCACATGTTTTACTAATTTTAATCATTTTCTTTCCGAGACATGCCCTGATCTCTGGATCTGATACCTCTGGAGCCTGGCACCTCTGCTGGCTGGAGGAGGGCCTGTGCTTTGGTCTCTCCTGATCTGCCCTCTGGTCAGGACACCCTTCCCCTCTGCATCTGTGCACTCCCAGCTCCCAGGCCTGAGTCCAAAGCTCCACCTCCTTGAAGCCTTCCAGATATTTGATACCCGGTCAAGGGTAGCTTCCTCCTGCCTCCCTGGATTTCCTGCTATGCCCCCTTCTCTTCCTCCCAGCCCAATGTTAGCCTCTGTCCCCTGAGCAGAACTATTCTCTCCCTGGGCACCTGCTCTATTCCAGCTCTGGCACCAGATGTCATGAGATCTTCGTGTGTCTGTCTCCTTGGCGGGACTCGGAGCTCCTTAGAAGGTTTCAACAGGCTGGGGTTTGGCTTAATTGTAAATCACTCAACTGGGTTCAATCCTCAGCACCACAAAGAGGGTTTGAGCTTTCACCCATCCTTTAGCCTCTGGTGGGCACACAAGAAGCACAGAGCCATTGCGAGGGACACACACATCAGGACAAAAAAGGCACAGGCAAGGACCACAAGTGTGCCATGCCATGTGTGCCCACAGATGAGCACCCACAGCACTGCGACTACTCTGGAGCCTCCCTGCTGACCAAGCTGACATGACCTCTCAAAGGAGCCTGCTGGAGCAGACAGCAAGGGGATGGTGTATGCTTGGCCAGGGACAGGCAGAAGGTTTAAAGATATTTTGGGACAGTGTCTCACTGTGTCCCACTAGCTGGCCTCAAACTCTCGATCCCCCTGCCTCAGCTTCCCAAGTGCTGGAATTACAGGTGTGCACCCTCACGCCCATCTGAAGGAGATTACAAAAGCCATCTCCCTTTGATTAAAAAAATATATTCCTCCAGGGGTTGGGGATTTGGCTCAGTGGATGAGCGCTTGCCTAGCAAGCACAAGGCCCTGGGTTCGGTCCTCAGCACCGCAAAAAAAAAAAAAAAAAAAAAAAGACAAAAAAAATATATTCCTCCAAACACAGACATCAAGCAAAGAGACAGCAATACTGAGAGGCATCTGGATAATACAGTAAAGCAGGGCTTCTCAATGGGCCCGTGGAGTCATTTGAACACTAATAGACTCCAATGCCCTAGGTCTCTTGGAGTGCAAGGAGCTTTCTAGAGCCCTGTGACTTGTGACCTGTGATGTCACAACAGACCAACAATAGAAGCTCACAAGAACAGTCGCCAGCCATCTCTTCAGCCAGAGGTACCAAATGTCACTCTTCAAAGCAAAGCTGTTAAGAAAAAAATTCCTATTTTTGCAAAAAATATTTTGTTTATAGTAATGGAGTTATTATTCCTTTTTTTTTTGAGGAAGAGCCTCACTATAGCCCAGGCTGACGTGGAACACATTCTGTCATCTCAAGCTGGTCTCAAACTCACAGCAATCCTCCTACCTCTGCCTCCTGAGTACTGGGATTAAAGCTGTGTGCCACCACACACAGCTGTTATTACTTTTAAAATAAGTAAAATCCAGGTGTAGTGGCACATAACTGTAATCTCAATAGTGGGGGAACTGAAGCAGGAGGATTATGAGTTCAAAACCAGTCTGGACTATCTAGAGAGGCCCTGCCTCAAAAGTAAATACTTTTTAAAGTTAAATGAATCAATAAATGCCTCACTTTTAATGCCTAATATAAATATGAACACCCAGAACCCATGTGAACAGCAGCTCTTTGGAGTCCTCAGTAACTTCTAATAGTGTCAAGGAGTCTAGAGACTCTAGGTAGACTAGGTTGGGCAGCAAAGGACCAGAGAGTAGCCAGGCGTGGTGGCACACGCCTTTAATCCCAGCACTCGGGAGGCAGAGGTAGGAGGATCACCATGAGTTCAAGGCCATCCTGAGACTACATAGTGAATTCCAGGTCAGCCTTGGCGAGACCCTACCTCAAACCCTCCCCCCCCCATGCGCCAAAAATAGGACCAGACAGTAAATATAGGCTTGTGAGCTAGAGGCAAAACTGGGACTATTATGTTAGAACAAGAAAGACATTAAAAAATGTGAAAACCATTGTCAGAGAGGCCTACTACTGAGGGTCATCACCTGTCCCCAAGCAGCATCCAGACAGTCCCAGGGACTCCTGGGAGTGATGGTTGGTGCAGACTCAATGTGACAAGGCTCTCAAGGCTGTGTGTTCGCCTTTGGAAAACCACTAAGCTGCAAGTGATTTGAGTTTACTGGCAAAGGTCCCCTTCAAGGTTAGAGCTTTATTACCTGGCAGGATATCAGCCAGTACGTATCGAACCTGGTCATGCTGTTCCAACATTGCATTTGCCGCTGATGGATGGATGATGGGTGGATGGACAGGCGAGAGTAGATAATAGACAAGTAGGTGGAAGATAGACTGATGATGGATAGACGAATGGAAGATGGATAGATGATAGAGAGATGGATGGATGGATGGTGGGTGATAGATGAGGTACCACAATGCCACTAGAATACAGGTAGATGGAAGAGTCAAGGATGATAGATGGATGGATAGATGACAGATGATGGATGGATGGTGGGTGATATATAATAGGTAGATAGAAGATTGACAAGTTATAGTAACTGATAGATAGTCTTGTGTCCTTACCATCCTAAAGGCTCCTTCATAAATGAGGCTGGTAAACTTACACGGGTTTAGCTTTAACCTTTTGAAAAATGTGCTTTGACCACAACCTCCACCCACCAAGGAAGTACATGTGATCACAGGATAGGAGAAAAGGAGGTCAGAAAAGAATTAACAGGATTTCTATCTATCTGTCTCCCTTCCTGAGAGGGGTCAAGACCCTCACCTCTACGTCAGCTCTCAATGGAAGCTCTAAGGTAGGAGGAATTTGAGTGTCAAGGCATCTGTACTCAGAGCAGTAGGTACAGTTGCTAACTTTGGGAGTTGTCAGTCCACAGGCTCCTATGTGGCCAGTACCCCCAGCCTGTGCAACAGGGTGGCCCAGATGGTACCCTGCTTCCCAGGATTCAGCAGAAAGCCAGTGGAGCCTCTTGGACATGGGGCAGGGAGGGGGAGCTGTTTAGCCTCATTGGGAGGGAAAAGGAACGGTGTCCCTGAATATACCAGAAGTATTACCTTCAAAAAACCCATGGCTTCAACCTGGACCAAGCTTGGATTGGCAAGGCTAGCTCTGCTCTCAGTAGAAAGGGGCTCGTGGGCAGGTTGCTTTCGGTGAGGTTTTTATATGAATGAACCACACCCCCTCCTCACAGGGGCAGACACACATTCACCAGAGCACACCTCCTGCCCATCCCACATGCCTCAGCCTTGCTCAGAGCCCTTACCCATTGCCATCCCTTGGTGTTCCTAAGTCAGGACTCCCTGACCCCACAATGGAAGCCATGTCACCCCAATAATGGACAGCCGAGAAAACCTCCAACTCAAAAGGAAAGCGGGGAAGGCAAAAAACAATGGTGGCGTACCCAGCGTGGAATTCAGTACGACTATGTCTTTCACACTGGCTTCTGTTAAAAGGAAATGAACAAATAAATAAACAAGGACAAAAATAAAATAAAATGCAATGCAAATAAATTGGGGAAGACTATTAGAGACAGGCCTGTCTGAGATTGGTCCTTAATGTCCCTCCTGCCCTCTGTCCTGACTCCCAGGCCACAGGGGGTCACCTGTAGTGGCCTCCTGCAGCCTTGCTGATCCAACCCCTCCAAGGTTCCATCCCATACTGACCCAGAATCACCAGGCCATTGGGGTCCACCTCGTAGTCGGCCCTGTAGGGAGCCAGGGCCGAGCTGTTGGCCGTGGACAGCAGTTCCTCTGTGAGCAGCTCACGTACCAGCTCAGGGCTCAGTCTCTGCCGCTGGTACTCCGGGATTTGAAGGATGAACCAGAAGAAACAAGTGAGAGGTCCCTCCCTACATGGACAGAAGCAAGAGGGGCCTGCAGGGAAATCCCTTTCCAGCCCTGTGCTCCAGGAAACTGACTGCAGCTCAGGCCCACCAGGTGCTTCCTTCACTCTAGCCAATTGCTCCCTGTCCTCACCCAAAGTGACAGAGCTGTTCTCTCTATCCTGACCCCCAATGGGGGAAAATAAGTCATGGGAGGTCAATTGCATGCCACCGGAGGTGTCCAGCCTTTCAACATTGTACCATAGCATCATCTAAAAATGTGTTGGGCCACAGTCCATAGCTATCCTGGACTCAAGCTGCAGGTTGAATATGCCTACACAGACCACGTGGTAAGTGGCAGAACCAACTGTGACCAGTGCACTGGACCCATAGGACCCTTAGGGACCATTGCTCTGAAATGTCACTTCTAACACAATGTGCCAGGCCATCAACAGTTCACTTCAGTCACCCTGTGGTATGAGCCACACCACACCACACCACACCACACCACATCACATCACACAACACCACACCACACCACACCACACCACACCACACAACTCCACACCACACCACACCACACAGTACCACACCACACCACAGTGTCATTCTGTAGATGAGGAAACAAAGCTTGATTAAGGTGGTCCACACATAGGAAGCCAAACTCCTACTATGCCCTTAGTTTCCTCATATTCTTTGTTTATCTTTTGTTTTGAGACCATCTCTATAATTCATTGTTCTGGAAGCCTACAGGGCCCCTCTGGTTCCTTGGTCCAAGGCTTCCGCTGGGACCCACTAGGCCAAGACAACTCACCCAAATGAGTAGACAGAGCTGGAGTTGTAGTAAGCACCGAGGCGGGTGCTGGCAAGGAGCTCCTTGAGCTGTAAATAGGGAGACACAAGCCAGGTCACCCCATGTGGGGGCATGGGCACAGGATTCGTGGGTACCTTCCTACCTCCTGTTCTTTGCTCCCCCCAGCATCCCTACTGGATACAGGAGCTCAGGGTGGGGACTGGCTATTGTCCTCCATCCTGCAAAGTTCCACTCAGTACCTAGGACCCCTCCCTCCTTCCACGGACCTTGGGCACAGCCAGCCTGCTCTGACTGGGAGCTCAGCTGGACAGGTGGTAGAGGAGTTGAGGGCAATGGAAGGTCCATTAGCAGGACACCTGGGACACAGTATGAAGACCCTTCTAGCTGTACCCACCAAGACCCAGATTTTGGGGAATGTAATATGCGGCCCTCGAGCTCTTGTGGTTGAGAGTACTCTCTAGCAGCCCCACACCTCTGGGCAGGGCTCTGTGCCAGGCTGAAACCAAAAGGCATTGTTGGCCCACCATCCTCAGTGCAGTGGCCACCACACTAAGTGCTATCAGCAACGCAGCTCTGACTTTCTTGATGTCGGGAGTCTGTCCCCAGCAAGAAGCACAATCAGGCCCTAGTGGGTTCTATCCTACATGCTGACCTGCTCACTGAACACATGCTCAGTGCTCAGAACAGAGCCGTGCTCCAGTGACTGCTCCCAACAGGAGCACCACCAGACCCCTGCCCTCTCCCTCTTGTCCATGTTTCCTGCTCCCCCTCTCTCACCCCACCTTACCATCTTCTGGGCTTTGGCTGTTTCAATGCGGAAGGCACTGGACTCCCGACGTGCAAGGTCCTGGGAGAAGTGGCGATTGAGCACCCGGAGGCTTCCAGAGTACACCTGGCTGACTGTTACCTCTGCCTTGTACCCTGGCCAGGAAGGAAGAGCAAGGCCACTGATGAGCATGCCCAGAAGACTTCTACCTCTCACCCCAACCCTCAGTGTGGCCCAGGCTCCAAGGAAACACTGTTGTGGTCACCTCTCTGCACCCCTCGGGTGCACACTAGGCTCACACTGTGGGGAGCATTAAAAGACAAGAGAGGTTAGAGGATTCAACGGCTGCAAGGCTGAGATGGACACTAGTAGGGAGGATGGGGAATGATGAGAGCTGTGCTCTGTACACATTGGGTCTGAGGGGCTTCTCAGATTTCTTGGAGGAAGGACAGAAACAGGGATGGAGTGAAGCTCAAGGGGAGACCATGGCTGAACATGAAATTTGGGAGTCACCAGGAAATAAGGACGTTGACTGCTAATGTAGGATCAGATCGAGAAAAGTAGGGTGGAGCTGAGGAGATAGCTTAGCAAGTGAAGCGTTGGCCCTAAAAGCATGAAGAGCTGAGTTCTGATCCCCAGCACCCATGAAAAAAAGCTGGGTGTAGTGGTGCATGTCTATGATATCAGTGCTGGGGAGGCGGAGACAAGATGATCCCCGGGGTTTACTGGCCAGCAAGTCCAGCGGAATCGGTGAGTTGTGGATTTATTAGTAAGAGGCCTTATCTCAAAAATTCAGGTGGAGGGCTGGAGAGATGGTTCAGCAGTTAAGGTGCTTGCCTCCAGTGCCTAAGGACCCGGGTTCAATTCCCTAGTACCCAAGTAAAGAAAAAGTGACATATGCATCTGGAGTTTGTTGCAGTGGCTAGAGGTCCTGGGGTACCCTGGTCCTGGACCTCTCTCTCTCTCTCTCTCTCTCTCTCTCTCTCTCTCTCTCTCTCTCTCTCTCTCTCTCTCTCCTCTCTCTTTCTCTCTCTGATTGCAAATAAATAAAAAAAACAATATTTAATTTTAAAAATTCAGGTGGAAAACAGTTGAGGGATACATCTGGCTGCAACCCGGACCTCTAGCCATGGATGAACACACCTGCCCAACATGTGTGCTCCCACACATATGAACATGCATACACACATACACATGCAAAAACGAGAAAGAACTAAAAAGAGAAGTGGGTGAAGACAGAAGAGAAAAGAAACTTCCTATGGAAAGAACATGGAGGGAGAGCTGAGGAGAAGACAAGACACACAGACACGCCTCGTGAAGCGGAGCTGAAAGGGTCAGGGAAGTGGGTGTGAGCCCGTCAAATGCAATGAAGATTGTCACCTGCGCCCAGGATTCAGCAATGAACTCAGACAACCAACCACCCTTGGTAGTGGAGGAGGGCCACTCCCATCTCCAGAGAGCAGGGCGCACACTGGGGGCCTCAGCACCCAGGAACAGCCTTCTAGGAGTTTATGAGGTGAGGGAGCCCACCCAAGGGACACTGAGGGCTGCTGAGTGGTTCCAGTGTGTGGGCGAGGCAGATGGGATCAATCTGAGCTTCTGCCCCTTGTCCAGCACTTGGGGAGCTGATTAGATCACTCTTCCTGCCCAGGCCCTGCACCAGGCAATTGCTCCTGGCTCCATCGATCCATCCATCGATCTACTTGCCCAGTGCTGGCCTGGGCAGGAAGAGTGATCTAATCAGCTCCCCAAGTGCCTCCTCCACCCCAAATCCCTTTGCAGGGTGTCTTTCCCAGGCAGTCTCTGCAGCGCTCACCCCACTGGGTTCTTAGCCACACAGGAGCACCCTCTTGGGGCTGAGAAGGAGGAGTTAGCAAGGTAACTAATGAGGAAGTGCCTGGCCCCCCAGGCCTGAGGACTAATTACCCAGCACCCCAGCACTTGGTGCTGGCTTCCTGTAGGTGCTACTCCTGCCCTGCGTTGCTCAGTTCTGAGCAGAATTTTTAAGTCATCACCTGTGGGTTCCTGTCAGATATGGGAATCTTCACTGTCACCCCTGTGTCTCCCTGAGCTGGGCCAGAGTAGATCTGTTCCAAGTGGGTGAGGCCCCCAGGTCCTGTCATTGAGCCTGAACTTCCACCAAGAGAGGAGACCAGTAAGGATTCTAGCCTTTTTTTTTTTTTTGCAAACTGTTTAATGGAAAGCTTTTTATCATGTAAACAAGATGGATTGTTCCTTCTGGGGTTTCCTGACTGACCCCTGGGCATCCTCTATCCTGAGGTGGGTTAATCATGAAGAAAGGATCCATCTCCAGAGACCAACACAGAGTCCTATACATAGGCGGTGCCTGGCACTAGATTGATGGATGAAGGGATGGATGGATAGACAGAAGGACGGACTAGTCTTCCACAACACAAAAGGGACATTTTCATAGGCACAGCCTAATCTGTTTGATGAACTTCTTTCCTTAGTCAAGGTCTAGAGGGCCAAGTTCAAGGGCACCGTGCCATAGATGCATGAGTAGAAGGGCGACTTTGGGCCTAGAGTATGGTTACCGGCTCCTGGGGCTCCAGAGGACTGCTTGAGGGTCATGATATCCGGAGGGGATACCTAAGTTAGAGACAAGGAAGAGACCCCCCAAGCCTGGCTGCTCTCCATGGGTCCCTCTTCATCATCCATTCATGCTGAACCCTGGAGACAGAGAGATGACGGAGATGTGGTCCCTCTCTGGAGGAAGGCTGGGGCCGGGCTCAAGTGAGCAGAGGTGCTAATTGGTCCCAGGCCCTAGCCAGGACTCTGGGCCTCCTGTGACAAGGAAGGCTGGCTCCTAGCATCCGAGGCAGCCCAGGAGAGCGGCAGGCAGAGATTGGCAATGTTCATATACCTCAGCTTGTTGGGTCCCCAGAACTGGGTAAGGGAGACTCCTCCTGCTGGGGACAGATCTGAGCCACAGGACCTAACTCAGAGTTCCAGCAAGGAGGGTGGCTCAAAAGGTTGCCCAAAGCCACACAGGGAGTAGCCCAGAATATTGGTCCATCCTACTGTGTGCTCCCCACAGTCATCAAAGCCCTCCCAGCCACCACTCCAGCTAGGCCCATGCTGTTACCTAGAAAATACCAGAGGATGACCCCTGCCGAGGCCAGTGCAACCAGGGCCAGACACAGTGGTGCCAGGCGGAGGTAGTCTCGAGTCTTTCTCTTGGTGCCCTTGGGGGTCTTGAACATCCCCTCTGGCTCAGCCTCTTCACCATCACCTCCTTCCTGCCCGCCAGCAGCTTGGGGAGCCTTAGCGGTAGGCATCCTGGTGGGAGAAGAGAGGTGCTGAAAACAGCCTGGGAAACTTTGCTGATGGTGCCCAGAAGCAAGATAGCGTGGAAGAGCTGACAGAGGAGCAGGGTGGCATCTCAAAGGGCTGGACAGTCTGGCTGAGCCCCATCTTTACTTTCCATGAAGTGGTCAACACAGGCAGACTGGGCAAACACTTCAGCAAGCCTGCCTCTGCGTAGGGTACAGCTTTCCTTCTCTTGTTCTACGTAGCCAATGCCCTGAGTGTCTGCTCTAGACTTCCTGGCCCAGGCCTGTGCCCATCTGGGCCTGCCAGCCTGGAAGGTTCACTGGCCCTCAGTTTCCTTCCATTCTCAAAGTCCTCTGGGGTTCAAGAAAGGGCACAAAAGCTTGTGCTCATTTCATGCCCTTTAAGACATTTTACATATTACTTCGTTGCCTGGAATGCGGACCACTGTCTCCAACGCCCTCATCCTCAGCCCACTCTGCATGGGCACTTTATGTAAGGTTCGAGATGTTCTGTGTCTGTTGGACAGAGGAGGAAAGGGAGACCCGGAGTGTCCTAGGAATGGCTCAGGACAAGGTTTTCCTAGCCTCATTTTCCCAGTTATCTGAATCCTTGGTATTTATTCATATAGATGAAAAATAAGAAGAAGGAGGAGGAGGAAGAAGAAGAGGAGGAAGAGGAGGAGGAGGAGGAAGAAGAAGAAGAAGAAGAAACTGAGGCCCAGAGAAGTAAGCTTCCTGCTCAAGGTCACATAGCACAAGTGAGTCTGTCTCTGTTCTTTCTTGCCTCTCAGAGTTAATTAACCAATCATGATCAAATAACAAGAGAATGTCACCCCCTCCTGGTGCCTTCTGTAGCCCACCTGAGTCTCTCAAGCAAATCACCACCACTCACTCCACACAGCAAGATTTCACCCCACTGGAACCTTGGTCTCTTCCTGTGACACCCATAAACACCACTCTGCCACTTTAAGAGGTACCCCTTTCCATTCCCTCCCCCAGCTGAGGGTAGAGTGCATTCCTGGCATTCACAAGGCCTGGAGTTTGATCCTAGTACTGAAAGGAAAAAAAAAAAAGCCACACCAGAATATGTGTTGATAAGGGAGGATTCACCTGGTCTCAGAGTGTCATCCTTCTTCTTTTTCCAAACCTCTCTTTTTAAAAAAATATTTTTATTTATTTGAGAGGGCGGGCAGACAGAGAGAATGGACATGCCAGAGCCTCCAGCCACTGCAAATGAACTCCAGATGCATGCACTACTTTGTGTATCTGGCTTTACAAGGGTACTGGGGAATTGAACCCAAGCCTTCAGGCTTTGCAAGCAAGCACTTTTAACCACTGAGCCATCTCTCCAAAACAAACACACAGAGAGAATGGGTGCACCATTACAAACAAACTCCACTTATATGCACCAACTTGTGCATCTGGGGAATTGAACCCTGGCCAGCAGGCTTTGCTGCAAAGCAAGCACCTTTAACTTTTACTGAGCATCTCTCGAGCCCAGGCTTCTTGCCTACTGTCCTCTCCTGGAGACCAGCCTCCACATTGTCACCAGAGTGAGCTCCCTGGCCAGCTCCTACCCCAGCTGCTCTAAGTCCTTCCAAGGCTCTGGATGCTTTGCCTTGGCAGTCAAGGCGTTTTCGGCCAGACACCTCTGACCTGCTCTACTTACACACGTCTCCCCTCATGCAGTCCAGCAGCCTTAGTCTACCAGGTGCCTGGCAGAGTATGGGCACCTTTCCATGTCACCAGCTGACAGTGGGTTTCAGAGTTCAAGGTCCCTGGACAGTCCTTAGGCCCAGCTTTGGGTCTGTCTCGCTTTTAATAAAGTGAAGTCACAGGACAGGCATGGTAGTGCACACCTCTAAATCCAGCACTCAGGATTCTGAGGGAGGAGGATTACCTGTTCTAGGACAGCCTGGGCTACATAGTGAGATGCCTACCTCAAAATAAGCAAGTAAACAAACAAACAAAAATGGCGGTCTTTGGGACTTATTCACCCCTAGTATTCCCTCTGGGAACCCAGCTCAGGTTTGCCACATGAATACATAGACGAGTGGAGCCAGCAGGATGCCAGTCCCAGGAGCAGGGCCCTCTCCTGCCTCTGGGAAGCGGGACTTGGGTGGCTCAGAGCTGGGATGGCTGCAGAGCCACCCATGTCTGGCTGAGTCGCCTTATTCTGGTTGAGCATTAGCTTAGAGTCAAGCTCTGCACTGGGCACGAGAGGCTCATGGTAGACACAGAGAGCCCAGCCCCATCTTGGGTAGGCCGCCCAGAGAATAGAGAGCATTCATGAAGAGCTATGTCACTCAGCTTTTGCTTTTCTTCTTCTTTTAAAAAGTATTTTATTTATTTATTTGTGTGTGTATGTGCACAAGAGAGAGAGAGAGAGAGAGAGAGAGAGAGAGAGAGAGAGAGAGAAAGAGAGAGACTGAGAGAATGGATGCACCAGGGCCTTCTGCCACTGTAAATGCACTCCAGACACGTGTGTCTCTTTGTGCAGCCAGCTTTTCATGGACACTGGGGAATCAAACCCGGGCTATTAGGCATTGCAAGAAAGCACCTTTAACCACTGAGCCGTCTCCCTAGCCCCACTTGGCTTTTTCAATTATACAATAGTTCTCTTGCTGTTCTGAGGGTCAGAAAATCCTGTGACCTTAACTTTCCAGTGTTCCTACCAGCCCTCTCCTTTTTGACACAGGGCCTTGCTATGTAGCTCAGGCTGGCCTTGAACTTGTGGTCTTCCTGCCTCCACCTCCTGAGTGCTGGACACCTGGCTCTCCCAACCCGTTTTTCACATCTCCATTGCTCATCCAAGTCATTATCCTCTGTCTCCCTCCCCCATCACCCAGGCCACATCATCTGTCACTGCCAACTCCTACAACAGCCTCCCACACACCAGCTGGAGTGATGTCATCACCATGTGCCTGGCTCCAGCCACCTAGAGCATGTCCCGAAGGACCCTGTGCATCTTCCTGTCCTCTCTCTGCTGCAGCCATACCTGCTCCTTGCTGGATTGCAGACAAGACCTTGGGGTCTTTGCCCTTGCCACCTGCCCGGTCTGGAGCATCTCTCCTTCAGCTTGTGGCTTGTATCTTTCTCTCCTTCAAGCCTCCACTCAAATGTCCCTTCCTCAGAATGTCCTTCCATGCCCACCCCCTTCTTTCTGCTGATTTTTCTCTGTGGCCCTTCTGGAGACCTTCATCACAGAATGTGCTTTTGTGCCCTTTGCCTCCTCTGTGGCTTTCTCCATCCTCCTCTGTGCATCTGCTCCTGGTGCCTAGCCAGGGATGGAGCCGGCATTCCCTTGTTGAATGAATGAGTGTAAGATCCCAGCTCCTTCCCCCTAGCTCAGAGGTGCTGCCTGCACTTGCATGCAGCCAGCCCACTTCTCCCATCTCTACCTGTGACATAGGCCTTCGCTTGGTTATCTTCGAACCCCAAGGCGAGTAACACACGATAGACCAAGTGAAGGGAGGGAGGCAGGCAACCCTGGGCAGGGCATCACTTGATCTTGAGCTCTATGATTCTCATTCAGTTCTGAGCATCACCCCAACCCCCAACTCTTCTGCTGAGCACTCTCCTGATCTGGCAACCTCTGTGTCCCCTCCATATTCAGCTGAGATGCCCCCTCCTCCCTGGCACTCTCCCAGAGTCCCCTAGGAGGGAAGGCACCTCATCAGTGCAATTCATCAGGTGGGCACATTCTTTGTCCTCTGGAAGGAGGCTCTGTACCTGACACCAGCACCTCTCCTCTCCTCCCCTCCTGACAGCAGAGGCTCCTTGTCCAGGCTGAGCTCACTGGGTGTCAGGGCTTCTGGACAGTGACAACTTAGATCGGGACTTAACCACTGGAGGAATTTCTGCTCTGCCAGCCTTGGACTCGGCAGTGGCACAAACCACATTCCGTTTTGCCTCCAGCAGCCTCCACTGTTTGCTTTGCTATCTTTTCAATAGTTAGGGAAAACAAGGTACAGGGAGATGAGCTCCTCTGCCAAGACTGAGCCGAGCAGGGCTGAGCTAGGACTCTGACCCAGGGGCGCTGGAAGCTCGGGTCCATGCTTTGGGGAAGCCCTGCTGTAAGCGGCTGAAGCTGGGTGTCCTGAGCTTGCAAACCCACAGATGCCCACAGATGATGGCATGCTGAGGAGAGCACATCCTAGCTACACACACACACACACACACACACACACACACGCACACGCAAATGCACATGCACACCCACAAGCACACACACGCCAGCTCCAGCCTGTGAGCCAAGGGTCCTGTGTGTAAGTAATATCTATGTGCAGTGTGGTGTTCTGAGTCTCTCTTGCAACCCAGAAAGCCTAAGGGGAAGAGCTGGTTGTGGTGGGAAGGAAAAGATAGTCAGCCCCATAAATCAGGTCTCTCTCCCTGTCCCTGTCCATCTAAGTCCCAGGCCACCCAGCCCCTAGAAACCCCCCTCCATCATAGCCCTGTGCCTTCCACACAGTGGGCTCACTCCACTCACACTTCCTCACTCCGGCTCAGTGCAAACAACAGGCTCAGCTCACAGGCCACTCTCTCTGGTCGCGGAAGTCCAGTAGGCCTGGCCTCAGAATAACCCAGCTGGCTCACGTCCAGGGAGCCAGGTTTGGCTCCCAGAGGGGTCGCTGTCATCAGGTCATTCATCCAGATCCTGGTCCCCCACTCTGGAGGCCCCTGCTTACCTTCAGGAGTGGCAGGTGGGCACAGGGCCTGCACACAGACCTCAGGAGCCTGTGTGTCCGGCCAAGGTCTCTCCACCCCCAGCTGGCCGACCTGTGCTGGATCAATGGCTTGGAGCCATGGCTGGGGTGTCTGGCCCTTGTCCTCTGTGGCCTGTGGCCCCAAGCTCCATGGACCTCCTGCCCGGCCCAGGACAACACCAAGACTGAGCTCAGGTAAACAGGCAGGAGGCAGGCGTAAAGCTCTTCCCACCCCACCCTGCCCCGCCCCGTGGGTACCCAGGGGGCTGGCTGGCAGGTGTGGGAGACCTGAGCTCTCCCCCGGGGCCTGTTGCCTGGTGACATTCCTACCTGGTTACAGCCCCTGGTCCCCAAGAGCATGAGTGGGGGCATTTTCTGCTGGGGGGTTGCAGGGGCCCATACAAGAGACAGCAAGAGCTCACACTGCTCAATGTATCTGACCAGTGAGACCAGAGGAGCTACTGGCCCGAGAAAAGGAGGCCAGGCCTGTGTTCTCTGGGGACAGGAGAGGAGAAGGCAGTGGAGTAGGAGATGGTACTTTTTCATTTAACAGGGAATTACTGGAATTATCTCATTCAGAAGAGCCCTGCTGTTCATAACAGTGGACACTGGCCACATACGGTTCTTGAACACATGAGGTTAGTCCCCACCAGCTTTCCCAGTCCCCACCCTGCAATGCCAGTTACCTTACTGATCATTTTGGTGCCCACTGCATGTGTTGGCATGTTACCATTTCTACTGTCTTGGATTAGGTAAAACTTATTCAAATGAATTTCACTTGCTTGTTTGCATTCTGAATGCGCCTTCTAGAGAACTTATATAGTGTAATAATTCTACGGGACCGTGCTGCTGCTGTAGCGGAGGTGATGGGTCTGACCTGAGGGTGTGCCAGGTCACTCCATCTGAGCCAGAGGTTCCTGTGCTGTGCTCAGGCTGGTGGGTAAAGGGTTTACCTTCATGTGATCTAAGTTCTCAGCCCAGAATATGATAGGTGCATTTGAAGCCCAGTGTACTGTGGACATGTGGGTCCCAGAGTGTGTGTGGGGGAGATGGGGGGGGCTAAATATGTAGAGAATGTGTGCATGCAATGTGAGATGAATGTGTGGGTGTAGAAGGTATAAATATTTGATTAGGGATATGTAAAATGGGATGTAGGGGTGTGAGGGTGAAAATATATACATTAGAGGTATGTGTATGTGGTGTCCCCCATAAACTTAGATGTTCGAATGCTTGATCCCCAGCTAATGGCAATTTGGAAATTGGAACCTTGTTGCAAGTGTACTGTTGGGGACAGGCTTAGGGGTGTTATAGCCAGCTTCCCCTTGTCAGTCTGTGGCACACTCTCCTGTTGCTGTGTCCACCTGATGTTGGCCAGGAGGTGATGTCCAGTCTGCTCAAGACATGGTTTTCCCTGCATCATGGAGTTTCCTCTTGAGTCTGTAAGTCAAAATAAACCTTTTTCTCCTCAGACTGCTTCAGGTTGGATGTTTGTCACATCAAGAAGAAATTGAACACAATAGTGTGCAAAATATATGTATGCATTACATACATGTCTGTGAGGAGGAAATGTGTGGAGGTATGTGGAATGTGGAGGGTGTATACATGTGTGTATGAGTGTGTGCTCACAGCATGGAGTGTGTATGTATTTTTGAAACAAGGCACATATGGAGCTGGGAGGCATATGTGGAATGTGGGATGTGTGGGGGATGTGAGATGTATGTGGTGTGCAGAGTGTGAGGTTTGTGGAATGTAAGGTATATAAAGTGTGAAATGTTTAGGGTGTGAGGCATGAGGAGTGTGAGGCTGTAGAATTGAGGGGCATGAAGTGTGAAGTGTGTGGGGTGTGAAGTGCATAGTGTGAGGCTGTGGAACGTGAGGTTGTGGAGTGTGAAGGTTGCTGGAGAGCAGGTGCACATGTACCCACTCTGCAATGCCAGCTGCAAGGCCAGCTGGGCAAGGCCCCTTTACAATGGGGGGGGGACTGTGGGAGTCCCTGGCCCTCTGAGCCATGCTCCTTGTCTGGTTCAATCAGGGCATCAGCCCTCCTGGGCCAACAAGAGAAAGGGCGTGTGAAAGCTCAGCTTTGGTGGGGCAGCTTAGGAGTCAGGGTGGGGACAGTTCTCCTCAGCCCTGTTGAAGGGCTTGCTCCATCCATGGACCTGACCCTGACCCTGTGAGAGAGGACCCATTCTTTTCAGCTGTTACTTGTACCTGGCCATTGTTCCCACATGCTCCCTGGCCTACCTTGCAAACTTTCGAAGTGACAGGAACAGAGACCACGTGTGTTGTGTCCCAAGCCCCCTGAGCCTCACCTCTGTGCCCCATCTCGTCCTATGGACGTCCAGAGGGCCCAGGCCTGGCCCAGGCAGCAGGCAGCTTCACCGTCTAAAGGCAGACCTTGCACAATTTGCATTCAGTGTACCTGGTGGCCACCAGCCATGGACCTGCCTAGCCGGGAGGGGGGGCAGGATCTGGTCCCAGGAGGGCGGCAGGTGCCAGGTGCATAAAGCCAGGGCCAGGGCCCCATCTCCCCAAGAGTCATGGCAGCCGCCCCTCAGCTTCCCTCTGCTAACAGGGGTGATAATGTGGTCTGAAGACTCGAGTTAAAGCAGAGGGGACTGTCATGGACTGCTGTCCTCCGGGCATAACATGGCCATTGCCCTCTTGAACTGTCAGCAGCCGTGATTACAGAAGGAAACTCACACAAGTTCAGGCCCATTAAATTTCTATCACAGGAAGGGAGGGGGGCTTATGAGGACATGGCCCTCTCCAGAGGATATGTAAGTGGTTAACCATTGCAGAGAGAGAGAGAGAGAGAGAGAGAGAGAGAGAGAGAGAGAGAGAGAGAGAGAGAGAGAGAGAGAGATTGATTTTCTGCAGAAGAGTGGCTGTTTATAGTTTGCCCACGCTCCTTTGACCCCAAATAAACTCATTGGTTCACCAAGCTACACGTATGCGGAGTCATTTCTTTGTTTCGGATTCTGTCATTTTTGTCCTATCTGAGGCGAGCTGATGTTTGCTCAAGTCTCCTAAGGAAACTGTTCACACAACAGTGACACACTCCCATACAGAGGCGGCTTCTCCTAGAAGTCTGCATTTCACTCCATTGCTGGTCCCCAGGGGCAAGGAAGCCACTTGTGGGCCTGGTTGGTATGCTTTGGAGGCTAAGGGGACAGAGCAGGCCTGACCCTTTAGGGCAGAGACAGGCCTTGCCACGCTTAACCGACGAAGATCCAGTCAGACTGACTAAAATCATGGCTCCTCCGTTCGTTGGTGACTAATCAAGATGTATCACCCCGACTTGGAAGGGCGGGAGGACCGCCCTTGAGCAGGCACAACAGCAGCTCAGGAGCTTCGTCGGTCCTCCGAAGTCCCACAATCCTCTCGTCACATACTTCCGGTTTCTCTAGCCCTGCCGTAAAGCCATCCGTCCTCCGCGCAACAGTGTCGTGCGAAGCTAGGTGGGAAGCGGGCTGTGTGTGTGGTGGGTGTGGGACCGAGGCCTTCAGGTTTCTGAGCTCGTGGCCGCCGCCGTCGCCATCGCCGTCGCCGTCGCCAAGATGTCGGTCCCAAGCGCACTCATGAAGCAGCCGCCCATTCAGTCCACGGCCGGGGCCGTCCCGGTTCGCAACGAGAAAGGTGAGATTTCAATGGAAAAGGTGAAGGTAAAGCGTTATGTGTCCGGAAAGAGGCCCGATTATGCTCCCGTGGAGTCCTCGGACGAGGAGGATGAGGAATTTCAGTTCATTAAGAAAGCCAAGGAGCAAGAAGCGGAGCCTGAGGAGCCGGAGGAGGACTCGTCTCGGGACCCTCGGCTGCGGCGTTTGCAGAACCGAATCAGCGAAGACGTGGAACAGAGATTGGCTCGACATCGGAAAATAGTGGAGCCCGAGGTGGTGGGAGACAGTGGCTCCGAGGTGGAAGGAGATGCGAGGTGCATGGAGCGAGAAGACAGCAGCGAAGAAGAAGAGGAAGAAATTGATGAGGAGGAAATAGAGCGGCGCCGCGAGGTGATGCGCCAGCGGGCGCAGGAGAGGAAAAACGAAGAGATGGAAGTGATGGCGGTAGAAGACGAAGGACGCTCTGGAGAGGAGTCCGAGTCCGAGTCCGAGTATGAGGAGTCCACAGACAGTGAGGAGGAGATGGAGCCGCGCCTCAAGCCGGTGTTCATTCGGAAGAAGGACCGGGTGACAGTTCAGGAGCGGGAAGCCGAAGCACAGAAGCAGAAGGAGCTGGAGCAGGAGGCTAAGCGGATGGCTGAGGAGAGGCGCAAGTACACCCTGAAGATCATAGAGGAGGAGACCAAGAAAGAGCTGGAGGAGAACAAGCGGTCCCTGGCTGCACTGGATGCGCTCAGTACTGATGATGAGAACGACGAGGAAGAGTATGAGGCCTGGAAAGTGCGAGAGCTGAGGAGAATCAAGAGGGACCGAGAAGACCGAGAAGCGCTGGAAAAGGAAAAAGCAGAAATCGAACGCATGCGAAATCTGACTGAAGAAGAGAGGCGAGCTGAGCTTCGGGCAAATGGCAAAGTCATTACTAACAAAGCTGTTAAGGGCAAATACAAATTTTTACAGAAGTATTATCACCGGGGTGCCTTCTTCATGGATGAGGATGAAGAAGTATACAAGAGAGATTTCAGTGCACCTACCCTGGAGGATCATTTCAACAAAACCATTCTTCCAAAAGTCATGCAGGTCAAGAACTTTGGGCGTTCTGGTCGTACCAAATACACCCACCTTGTGGATCAAGATACCACTTCTTTCGACTCAGCATGGGGCCAAGAGAGCGCACAGAACACCAAGTTCTTTAAACAAAAGGCAGCTGGAGTACGTGATGTATTTGAGCGCCCATCTGCCAAGAAGCGGAAAACCACCTAGGGTTCAACTTACCCCAATTGTGGAACACAAGAATTCTTGGCATCTGGTCTTCAATTTTCTTTTCCCATTATTTACAAAGTTCCTGTATCAAGCCTCTTGGGCATACTACATAACTTGTGTTTGAAGGTGCTTTGTGGAGGTTTGGCCTCATACTGAGAACCCCACAGAAAAGCACTAACCAGGTAGGATAGAGACTTTCCACTTAAAAACTCCTGAGAAATTTTAAGTTTCTCTACTGTGGCTTCCCATATTTACTTGGGACTATTCTGAGTTTCTTTTTTTAGCCCCTTAGCTTGGGTCAGAATTTGTGGAGATACAAGTGGATGTGGGGAGCCGTTATCATGCCTTAAATTGCATCAACATTTGTTTTGAAGGTCTCTGTTCTTCCTCTTACTAACCAGAGCTAAATCCCTATTTTCTTTGCCAAATATTCTCAGCCTGCAGGCTTCCTCCTAGAGATCACATGACCCTTGCTGTGGCCAGGCTACCTAGCAACCTGGTTATGCTAATTCCTAGTAACCACCCATGCTTCTCCCTGTGAAAAAGTTACTTAAGTGCTGTTTGCCTGGGAAATAAATGAGTTTGATCGGAATACCGTCTACTCCATTCTCTCGAGTCTTTGATCCGTTTGTATATGTGTGAAGAAATAAAAATACCTATGAGGGATATTTTTAGCATACAATTAGAAACAAAATGTATAATCTGGCAAGTATTAGCAATACTAAAATAGAAAGTAGCTCGGGATAGTGGCACATGCCTGTAATCTCAGCACTTTCAAGGAAGTAGAAACAGGAGCAGGAGTTCAGAGTCCTCCTTGACTATTGCTTCATTTATAAAAACTTGTAATTCCCGCTGGAATTACACCCAGCCAGGATATAGCGAGTGGGGTGCATGACGCTGATGGAACACACAGAGAGAAGACAGTCTCCAGAAAAGGAATGCACACTCCTTCCTGTCTCATGGAAGACCTCTACCTGTCATGGATAAGCCATGCTACCAATCAGGAAACAATCTTCTTGTTTAGGGTCCCAAACGGCTTGGAACCTAGTGACCCATCACCCGGTGATGGTGTTGTACCTAGTGGAAAGACAAAAACCAGGATATTTTTGTAAAGTCTTAAAGAATTCAAGGCAGCAAAGGGAAGGTGTAGATGATCTGTCTTTGCACACTTGTGCCCAGAAGGTGCTCACCGAGTATCAAAATGGCACCTTTTGTCTCACTGTACCAAATAACTCACTGCATGAGAAAGATTTTCTGTGGGAAATCTCCCCTTTTTGTAAGAAGCACTAAATAGGAAGTCTGGTCTAGAGAGATGGCTCAGCAGTTAAGGCACTTGCCTACAAAGCCTTAACGACCTGGGTTGGATTCCCCAATACCCACATAAGCCAGATGCACAAAGTGGTACATGCATCTGGAGTTCATTTGCAGTGGCTGGAGGCCCTGGTGCGCCCATTCTGTCTCTTTTATCTGACCTAGCCTGAAGAAAAACAAAGTAAGCAATACTTTATTTACTGATATTTTTATGTATTTACAAGCAGAGAGATAGAATGGCTACTCCAGAGCCTTGTGCCATGCAGAATCCAGACCAGCTAATCTGAACTTCTTGAGTGACCTAACCAGCTAAGACAGTGCTCCAAACAGGGAACCAGCTGCACAACTCAGCATAGGGGAGACAGAGAAAGTCACCCCTAAAGGTAACTGGGCTGTTTCAGACTGGGACAATACCCACCCCAAAGCCAGGTTTCTAGGCCTGCACTCAAAGTGTTAGTTGCACCTTCTCTCTCAGGGCAGGTCACTAAAGAAAAGAATCCCAGGGAGGGAATGAACTCAAACCCCAGGCCTCTAAAAGGCAAAAATACTGATTTGTTAGAGCCAATGTATGATTAGAATATTTAGCTATTTTTAAATAATCTGTCTCTTCAGGTTTACTTTCATCACTTTTGATACTTAATTTGTGGTGCCCCCACCCCTTTTCTTTTTTAAGGCAAAATCGCACTGACTTGGAACTCACTCTGTCGTCCCAGGTTGGGCTCAAATTTATGGTGATCCTCCTACCTCAGCTTCCCCACCCAGCTGGGAGAGGGTCTTCACGGTGGAAAGTGCCTGCAGTAGCCAGGCTACTGGACCCCCTATTGAACCTTTTTCCAGAAGGGAGACCTTTAAGTCTCAATTACTGTAAGAGGAAGTAGTTCCAGAGCCTAGAAAATGGCTGGTTGGAGGATAAAAGGGAAAATGGAATTCTGAGATTCTTACAAGTCACCTCAGTCCAGAAACACAGGCTCCCCCAGGAAGAAGTCTTTATTCTTTGTCAGGAGAGAGGGCCCCAAGAGGTAGGAAACACCTGCCCGCCTGCTTCAACAAAGCCAGGTCAGTGTCTGATCCAGCCATCCAATCAGCTCTCTCCTCATACTCTGGAGCCATAGCCCAGACCAATCAGCTTTCTCTCAGGCTCACCTGAGCTTGAAGGTAAAGCCCACCACAATAAGGTTATAAACAGATCCTTAGCAGGTGGGCAAGGCCTCTGTTCGGCTTTTGCCTTGTCCCTGCACTGGTAAGCCCCTCATCTCGCTCTACTGGGTCAGGATGGGGAGCGGATGGGGAGCGGGGCAAACCCTTCTCCCATGTGGGCTCCCTACTCTCTCCTGCCTCCCACATGCAGGATCTTTCTGCATTTTTTTCTTTTCCTTTCAAAGTACAAGCCTTTTCAGAAAAATCCCTTTCCACATTTTTTCCCAGGCCCATGTTCAACTCCCACATGGGCTCTTGGACCACGTGGGTGTACCTATTCCCCTTTTCTTGGTCCTCCCTCCTCACTCCCCTGACTTCCCTGAATAAATGTAATAGTTTAGGAATGAAAAAAAAAAAAAAGATGTGTCACCCCCCTCTCTCCAGGCTGCCATCCCACGGCCCATGGAGGGGGGCGTGGCAAAGTGGGGCTGTTGAGGGCAGAAAGATATGATTCTTAATCCAATGTGACTGGTGTCTTGATTTTAACAATGAGGGACTTAGGGGCTGGGGAGATAACTCAATGGGGAAAATTCTTATTGTATGATGATCTCAGTTGGATCTCTTGTCCCGAACCCATGTAAAATGGCACCTGTAATCACAGTGCTGTAGAGGCAGAGACAAGCAAATCCCTGGGGCATGTTGGCTAGCTAGGCCAGCCAAATTGGTGAGCTCTGGATTCAGTGAGAGACCCCATTTCGAAGTAAGGTGGAAAGTGACTTTGTGCCCATACGTCTTCTGGAGCTGGGTTGCTCTTTGGCAGCAAGCAGCTGTGATTGCTGTGTCACTTCCTCAAGGCATCCAGGCAGGGTTTAAAGTAGCTGGTGGTGGCCTCAGCATTCTAGCTGCTTGGCTAGTAATGCTTTGTTCAAGGCATCCAGGGCTCTAGGGGGGCTCTGACAACAACCCTGCACCCACATACATACACACACATCTGGATGCGCATACACATATGAACACACATACATGTATAGTACACATGCCACACATGCATATATGCGCAAAAATAATAAAATAAATAAGGGGAACTTGGAGACAGAGGCACGTGCACGCAGGGAGAACACATATGGAGACAGAAAGGAGATCAGGGTGTTGCTTCCACAGGCAAGGACACCACACAATGCCAGCAATCACTAGACATTGGCCTGGAACCCATTCTTCCCCAGCCTCAAGAGGAGAGGCAGTAACCTGTCAACACCTTGAACTTGAACTTGCAGCCTGCAGTATTGTGAGACACGTCTTTCTAGTGGTGAGCCCCACATCCCACAGGTGCGCTCTGCTAGGCAGCCTGAGGAAACTCACTCAAAGCTCAATGTCCTACAGGGTCAGGCCTGCTGTGTCCCTCTGGTCTCCTCACTCAAAGCTCAATACTCAGTGTTGGGCAAATGATATGGTCCACCTGATGTGTGTCCAGCCTCCTGGGCCCACACACAGCAGTGATATATTGACTGTTCATTGAAGAAGCTAAGGAGCAAAGATACCTGCCTTTTAAACAAGGGGCCTCCAGCAATGTGATAACATAAGCCAGGGGCCATGACACTTAGGTGGAGTGAATGGAGGTTGGGAAGCACATCTTGTTGAGACATCAGGAAGGACCCACTTTTTCCTGGGGCACCAGGACAGGAGTTAAGCATTGGTATAACCCTAAGTTAAAGATCGATAAGCACCCTTCTTTTTAATGCTTATTTTGACTCTAAGTAAGCTAAGAAGTCCTGGGCAGGGTTGTTTTCCTAAATAGCAAAGGTTAGATGCTCTCTAGAGCACTAACTGCCTTGAGCAAAGCATTACTAGCCAAGCATTTGGAAAGCCCTCAGGCCACCACCAGCTACTTTAAACCCTGCCTGGATGCCTTGAGGAAGTGGTACGGCAATCACAGTTGCTTGCTGCCAAAGGGCAACCCAGCTCCAGAAGACGATGTTCCAGTTATGACTGCTTAAACAACCAGCACAAGCCTTAGGGATCTCTAGATGACGCCGCATTCATCTTCACCCAGACCAGAGGAGCAACACTTCTTCTGGAGGCACAGCAGAAGACCTGTGATTGGTGTAAAGACAGTGCTTTGCAGGCAAGTACCTTTAATCACTGAGCAATTGCTTCAGCCTACAATTTTGTGTGTGTGTGTGTGTGTGTGTGTGTGTGTGTGTGTGTGTGTGTGTGTGTTTTCAAGGTAGGGTCTCACTCTAGCCCAGACGGACCTGGGACTCATTCCGTAGTCCCATCCTGATTTGGAACTCACAGGAATCCTTCTACCTCTGCCTCCTGAAGGCTAGGATTAAAGGTGTACACCACCACACCCAGCCACAACTTTCATCTTTACCATTACTAGAGTGGCCTGAGCTAGTAGCCCAAAGAGAAGACACTGGAACAGTAGCAGCTGCAAAAGTCACAGCAATGACCAGGGCAATGGTGGCAGTACAGTCAGAACCAGGGAGGGCATCCAAGGGCCTGGTATGACCAGCACTGAAAGGGACTCTCAAAAGAAAGAAAGGATGGAAGGAAGGAAGGAGAAAGAGAAAAGAAAGAAAGAGAGAGAGATTCTCCCCACCTACCTATGATTCCTATCCTGATAGAGCAAAACCACTCCATTTGGCTTATTGATAATGTCGTCTGTACTCAAGGAAAGGTCTGGAAGCGAGAATTCCAACAGCCCAGGCTGAGGTCCAGCTTCCAAGTCTCAGTGCCTGCTCTGAAATTCTCCATGTTAGTGGTTCACTTATCCACCCTGTGGCCTCTCTCTGTCTCTTTCTGTCTCTCTGTCTCTCTCTCTCTCTCTCCTTCAGATCATGAACTCCATGAAGATGACTCATCTCTCTGACACCCTGCTGCACCCTTGGCTAGAACGCACTTGGCATGAGGATGGAGTCACTATTTGTCTGGTGAACACATGGCAGCTATTGTATTCGGTAGGGTCACAATGCAACTTTCCAGAGCTGTGCCCTTCACCACCCATTCTGGTATGCCTCAAGGCCAGGCGCATGAATGGGCAGATGTGTCTCTGCTTTGCAGAAGAGGAGACTGTGGTCTGCGGGGAAAAGGAGACATGCCCTAGGCCCTACAGCCCATTGCCTGTGGTGCAGGACCCCAGCCTATCAGAGTCCGGGTCTGCCATGACAAATTGCCCAGCTACCTGTCCTAACACAACAGGAATTCATTCTCTCAGTTCTAGGTGCAGCCATCTGAAAGCAGAGTGTCTTGGCAGGTCCTTTGTCCCCCTGAAGTTCTGGAGGACAGTCCTTTATCTCTTTCTGCTTTCTGGTTGGTCTGGCCATCCCTGACATCTCTTAGCTTGGAGATACAACACTCTAGGCTCTGTGTCCATCGTCACAAGGCCTCTTCCTGGGAGTGTACTTCTTCATGTCCAATATCCTTCCTCTAAGGACACCTGTCTTACTGGATTAGAGCCCACCATAAGCCCGTGTGTTGCAGTTAGCTTTCTTAGTTGCTGTGCAGGAAGAACCCAAACAAAAGCAGCTTATGGAGAAATGGGTTTATTAGGCTTACGGACTTGAGGGGAGACTCCATCCTGGCAGGGAAAACGATGGCATGAGCAGTGGGGTGGACATCACCTCTGCCACAGCACTGCAAACAGCAGCAGGAAGGTGTGCCAAATACTGGCAAGGGGGAGCTGGCTTATAACCCCCATAAGCCCACACCAACAACACAGCTCTAGTGAGGTTCTAATTCCCGAATTGCCATCAGCTGAGGATCGATCTATCAGAACACATTCATTTGTTTGTGGGGGACACCTGGATCAAACCATGATACCATGTGACCTCCTCATAAAGTGCTTACATTCTCAAAGGCCCTATTTCTAAATAGGGTTCCAATCAGAGGTTCTTCCTAAGTGCAGACTACAGGCAGACACCCCCATGCTCTGGGCTGGGCAGGGCCCACCACCTTGGAGGGGGCTTTCTAAGCTGAGCTGCTCTGGAAACCTCTGCTGTGAGGGTAGGGTGGAGCCCAGGGCCCTGGCAAGGTACCATGTAGACAGACATCTAGAAGGATGGAGCCGAGTCAGGGACCCATGGGAGGGTGGCTTCGAACAACAGCAATGTGTTCTGTCCCAGTTCTGAGACTGGAAGTCCAAGGTCCAGCAGGCCAGCGGGGAAGAGAAGCCCTTCCTGCTCTTCCTAGCTGTGCTGGCTGCTGGCAAGCCAGTGCTCCCTGGCTATGGATGCTGTCCCTTCAGTATCTGCCTTTGGTCACATGGCACTTCCTGTGGCTGTGTCCTTTCCCCCAAGGACCTCTTTTATACCTGCAAAGTTGTTATTCCCAATAAGACCACACTCTAGGCCAGGGTTCAAATCTCAACTGCATCCTTTTTTTGCTTGTTTGGTTTTTCGAGGTAGGGTCTTGCTCTAGCCCAGGCTGACCTGGAAGTCACTATATAGTCTCAGGCTGGCCTCAAACTCATGGTAATCCTCCCACCTCAGCCTCCTGAGCGCTGGGACTAAAGATGTGCGCCACCATGACCCACTAACTACATCCCTTTGAATGACTCGGTTGAGCCCACTCCTGGGTGGAATGCGGGGCCGTGCAGGCTGTTGCAGATGATGCTACATGTGAAGGTAATAAAAGTCTGAGTCCTCAGTCTCCATGGACCTGAGCTGCTCCTCAGGAGACACCCCTTGGCCTCCTTGCTCTTCTCCCACAGACCTCCGAGCATGGCCATGGCTGTGAGCTGCTCTGCTGCCAGGAGGGAAACCTGGAGACTTGTGGTAGACACACCTTTCATCCCCAACAGGAACAATGGCCATTTCCTCCCCATTTCACAGGTGAGAAAGTGGAGGCTCAGAGACCAGCATTACCTCCTCAAGTTCACACTTGAAGCCTGGGGTTCAAATCCAGGACCCTCTCATTTCAGAGCCTCTGGCTAACTCCCAGACACCCTCCCTCTCCTGTCTCTTGCCTCTCTCTCTTTCCTATGCCACAGTGCTTGGAACTTTATCTTTCTGTTCCAGCCCTGGGCCATGACTCTGGCCTCTCTCTGAAGGTGTTATGGTGAAGACCCCACCAGAGTGTCTCATCTGCGGACAGTCAGGGCAGCAGCTGCTGGTCAGGAGCCTCAGGGGTCTGGGGTTTGAGATGTGCAGTCTCAAAGGGATACCAAATGGGAACTCAACCTTCTCTGTTCCCAGAGAGGGGCAAAGTCTGTTCCAGGTTCCACAGCAGGTGAAGACAGGTTAGTACTGGAACCTGATGGCCTGATTCAGGGCCATATGTCTCTTTAGCATACTGTCCAAAAATAATTTCTCCACAGTGAAATGAAAGCACACCTGTCTTGTGCACGAGCACGCGCACTCACTTTCTCTCTCTCTCTCTCTCTCTCTCTCTCTCTCTCTCTCTCTCACACACACACACACACACACACACACACACACACATGCACGCGCACGCGCACGCACATACACACACACTGTGATGGTCTGTTCCAGGTGTCTCCCAAAAATGGATGTGTTCTGAATGCTTGATACCCAGCTGATGGCAGTTTGGGTATTGGAAACTTGTTGGAGCTGTTTTGTCGGGGGCTGGCTTATGGGTGTTATAAGCCTGCTTCCCCTTGCCAGTGTTTGGCACGCCTTCCTGCTGCTGTTTCTAGTGCTATGGTGGAGGAGATGTCTACCCTCTGCTCATGCCATCATTTTCCCTTCCATCATAGAACTTCCCCTTGAGTCTATAAGCCATAATAAACCCATTCCTCCCACCAACTGCCTTTGGTCGGGTTCTTTGTTGCAGTAATGAGAAAACTGACTATAACAGTTTTGGTTCCAGAAAGTAGGATCTGTCGTAGCTACTAGAACCCTGATTCTGTGGCTTTTGGACTTTTGGAACTGATTTACAGGAGGAATGTGGATGGATTTGAAACTTTGGCCTACAAGTAATCTACTCAGTGACAGGGAGCCCTTAACTGGAACTGGGGATTCAGGGAGAAATGCACCGGGAACCAGAATCTTGGGCCCCCAAAGAGAAATGCACTATACAAGTGATTTACAAAGAGCTACTAACAATAGAATCTAGCCAATTCAGAAATGTGTATCTAAGTTAACCTATACTGATTTCACTCTCCAATGGAGATTCTGTTTGTATTTTTCAAAAGGCAGAAAGAGAGCTATAGATCCTCCAACCCTACCAACAAACCACAGGCCAATAGCTGACATCTGGGCAAGAGATAAGCCACACCAGATCTTCCATGAAGGGTCCATATAGAACCCCGCAGAGAGTGGTGGGATAAGCAAGAGACCCACAACCACAGCCAGTCAGTCAACACAGGATAAGCCAGACAGACACCAATGTTTTCAACACAACCTAAAGCAGAAGTACAGAGACCCCCTAAGACCTCAACAATAAAGCAGCCTTAATACTCACCCACCATGACTCAGGGAACTGAGTGGAAGAGGGGGCGGAAAGACTGTAAGAGCCATGGTGGGGGAGAACTCCCAGAGACATTGATCTCCTCAGTAACAACATACAAAGGGGGGTGGAACTGGGTTGACTCCTAGGCTATCCATAATCTCCTACCCCATGGACTGATCCAGACTGCCCATGGAGAAGGATATCCAGCAGATTGGGGTAAGGGAAGAGGGAAATTGGGGAAATGGAGATATCAATTCATTATTTACTCATTCAATGCATCTAATTTATGGATAATAAAAAAAGAAAAAAAAGAAACCTTGGCCTAGGATATGCCTTGCAATGCTGTAAGTACAGCTTGATGGACCATTCTGGTCAGAGTTAAAAGACCTGAATGTAATGAGAACTATGGCTTGTGAGGTTTGGCTTATGAGAGTGAGAAAGAACTTTGTCAGGACTGGTCTGGAGGCAGTGAGAGGCTTGCTGCATTCTGCCTGCTTGTGTCATGAGAATGTGTGCAGGGTTGCATTGTGTGGAAATGGACTGGTGTGAGCAGATGGAGATGGCACAGAAAGAAAGGAAATTTCTGTGCTAAAACTGCTACCCATTCAGCTGCTAATGCTTGAGAGATTACAACCATTGAGATTGGGCCAGGTGGTCTGCATTGGGACAACAGGAAGAATGCAGACTCTTTGAAGTAAGGGGCCTGAATGCTGAAGATTTCCTGCTCTTCAAAGTTGGCATTGTTCCTTCCTGGATTAACAAGTTGGTAGCCCACCTGGTACTATGGAGTATAACAAATGCAGGAAGAGAGAGAGGGTCAGTGGATTTGAAACATGGTTTTGTTTTTTGGAAGTGGCCATGGGCAGTGTGAAACAGGTGTGTTGGATTCCTTGTGTAGAGGCCCAATGGAGCCATGAGGATGAACCATCGGTTGTAGTAGAGACCTGATAGAGATGCCAGGACTATGTTATGGCTGCTGAGGAGAGCTGCCAGCACTGGATAAAGTTTTCCCAGACTGTGAGTAGTCAAGCTGGAGGGGTGGAATTGGAATGCCAGAGAGAATTATTGAACTTGGAGTTAGAGTTTGATGTTTGCCCTGTCTATCTTAAATCTTGTATTGGTTCAATCTGTCTTTGCTATGGCCAATGCTATCTTTTGCAGTGTGAATGTTCTGTGTCATCATGGTGCTTTTTTGTTTGTTTTGTTTTGTTTTGTTTTTGGATTATGGCTCATTTGAAAGATGAGTATCATCAGGATTGAGAAAAACTGTGGGGACTTTTGAGTTGAGCTGAATGCATTGCACTTTACATCATGTATGATTATTAGTTTGTGGGGGCCAGGAGTGGACTGTGATGGTTTGATCCAGGTGTACCCCACAAATGAATGTGTTCTGAATGCTCAATCCACAGCTGATGGCAGTTTGGGTATTAGAACCTTGTTGGAGGTGTGTTGTTGTTGGGGGCAGGCTTATGGGGTTATAAGCCAGCTTCCCCTTGCCAGTGTTTGGCACACCTTCCTGCCACTGTTTGCAGTGCTGTGGCAGAGGTGATGTCCACCCTCTGCTCATGACATCATTTTCCCTGCCATCACATTTTCCTTGAGTCCATAAGCCAAAATAAACCCATTCCTCCCATCAACTGCTTTTGGGAAGCAACAAGAAGTTGACTACAACACACACATATCGGGTGCTGATACTGAAAACTAAAGATGTTTCACATGCAAAGCAGGACCCCAGCTTCTTGGAAGCATTTTGATTCAGGTTATCTCCTGACACAGCCACAGTCAGCATGGCTACACTGAACAGTTACAGTGTGATGTCATTCTCTGCCTCACACCACGTGGGATAGAAGCATGTTACTAGTGAGAGTCAGAAATGCTGGATAAGCTATGGCTCCACCTTTTATTAGCCACATGACCTTGAACTTTTCTCCTATGCCTCCATTACATAATCTAGAGGAGAAAACACTAACCCTAGCCATAATGGAGAAAACAAAGAGAGAACTATGAGAGGACCTTGGACAAGGCCAACACTGCTAATTGGCTGTCTGCTTTCAGGGCCTGGGTGCTATTATCAGCACCTGAGCTTGGGATCCCAGCTGTACAGGTATCATTATCATTTCATGCATAAAATCATAAGCAATGGAATTTTCTTGCCAACTTACTCAGTTCCAGGAGGATCGCCCTGCTCCACAGTGGAGCAGCTGTTCTCCAATAGCTTGTGCTGCAGGAGTCATGGCCATCAGCCAGGAGCACACACCCAACAGCTGGGTTGGCCACCACCAAGTGCCCTGAGCCATCCCAGCTTCCTCAGGACTCAATTCCCAGTTTGAATGGTCCAGTGCATACAGTAGGAACTCAATAAACATACTAGACAGAATGACTGTATGATGGGCTGGCACAGGCGAGCTTTAAGCACAGCCATCATCAGTAACTGCCCCAACATTGAGTGAGGAGTTGGGAATCGCAGGACTCCATTAGCAAACACAAGGGGCCCTTGCATTGAAGGAAGGGTCTCAGCATCTTTCCAAGGCTATGGTGGTTATTTGTATGTGAGATGTCCCCCATAACTTCATGTGCTTGAGAGTAATTCTCATACTTAATCCCCAACTGGTAGAGCCTTTGGAAGGTGGAGCTTTGTTAGAAAAGGGATGGGCCTTGGGATTTTATAGTCCAGTCCCACAGGGTGTGGCCAGCTCACACTTACTTCCTCTCTGCTGATGTGTAGAGCTGTGACACCCAGGTCTTGCTCCTGCCTTGCTTTCCCCACCATGATGAAACTTACTCTCAAAACTGTAAATAAACCTTCTTCTTCCATAAGCTGCCTCTGGTCAGGTGTTCAATCCAAGCAACGAGGTGACTACTAGCTACAGGGCAGCAGCTTAGAGGAAGACAGGTTCTCCTCCCTTGTACCCCTCTCTCCACTTTACAGATGGGGAGACTGAGGCTTCAAGAAGTCAAATGGTACAAACTTAGAAGGGCCTGGACAAGGCTGCTAGCAGCTAACATGGTCGACATGAGAGGAGGAAGACCCTATACCGTACCTTTAATAGATGTCACACTCTCTAGAATTCCATAGTCAGGGATTCGGGTCACATGTCAAACCTTCGCCCCCCCCCCCAGAGACCTGTGTAAGGGCTTAGGAGGGTGGGGCACCTAAGGAGCAAGAACCTGGGGAGGGCATGGAGCAGACATTAGAGCCCAGGTCAGCCCCTACCTCACACAGTGTGGTGGTTTGATTCAAGTGTCCCCCATAAATTTATATTCTGAATGCCAGGTCACCAGTTGGTGGCAATTTGGGAATTGGGGCCTCCTGGAGGTAGTGTATTGTTGAAGATGGGCTTGTAGGTGGTATAGCCAGCTTCCCTTGCCAGTGTTTGGCACACTCTCCTGCTGCTGTTGTCCACCTGATGTTGGCCAGGAGGTGATGTCCAGCTTTTGCTCATGCCATCATTTCCCCTGCATCCTGGAGTTTCCCCTGGAGTCTCTAAGCCAAAATAAGCTCTTTCCTCCCAGAAGCTGCTTCTAGTCATGTTCTGTCTACAACGTGAAGTTGACTGCAACACACACAGTAGTACAAGACAGCAAACAGCACCCAGAGGTGACTGGTGAGTTGGGGGCTTCCATACCTGTTGCCCTTGGGCCTCCTGGTCACAGCTCTGTCCTAGCCATCTGTCTGTCAGCAGCCAGCTCTCCTCTTCTCAGTGCTTGCATGCACTTAAGTCTTTCATCCTTGGGACAGTTCTGGTCATCCCCAGGAGGAGAAAACTGAGACACAGAGAAGCCTTGGCATCCCCCCAAAGTCACAGCTGGCAGGTGGCAGAGCTATGACTTCATGGCAGGCTGCCAAGCTCCAGAGGGCTGCAACCACTGCCCTATCCTGCCCCAAAGGACTTCAATGCCACAAGGACTGTCTGTGGCTGTTTACTTCTCCCCTGCCTTAGCCATCATCATCCTTCATAACTGGGTGTCGGATGAGTGAGTGGATGATGACTATCCTTCGCTTGCCACCTCAACCAACTGTGCCAACTGTGCCTAAATCTCTGAGCTCTGGCTTTGCCCTCTGCTAAGACCCCTCCAACATGCTCCCTCCCCAGCAGAGTTCTCCCCACAGTTCCTAACAAGGCCCAGTGCTAGCAGGCTGTGACTGTCAGCCGCTGTGCCCCCTGCAGTCACTCCCTGAACTTGAGACAGAAGTTTCTGCAAATACCCCTGCATGGGTGCCCACATACGTGCATGTCTGCATGAGGCCAGGTGCACAGAGGGTGGAGGAGGAGACATGCTTACCAGCTGCTCCCTCCCCTTGGTGCCCTGGCTTCCTGGAATCGCGGGTGCTCCCCGCATCCTGCACCCAATGTTTCAAACTTCCTGCCTCTCGTTCGCATGGCCTCCACCCCTGCAATGGGACAGTAGGTGCGTCACATCCCTGGTGTCGGAAAATGTCAGCACAGGGGCTGTCCCAGGGGCTGTCACAGGGGCCAGGCTGGTACACCAACACCCCTCCCCCGCCGTTAACTCACAGGGTACCTGGCATCATCCTTTTGGGGCGCCTGTCCTCAGCTGAGAAACAGGACTCAATCGCGGCCATCCTGCCTCATTAGTCTTTGCAAGATTGTTGGAGATTTTTAAAAATATTTTATTTATTTATTTACAAGCAGAGAGAGATAAAGAGGAGAGAGAGAGAGAGAGAGAGAGAGAGAGAGAGAGAGAGAGAGAGAGAGAGAGAGAGAGCATGCCAGGGCCTTCAGCTACTGTAAGTGAACTCCAGATGCATGTGCCACTCTATCTGGCTTGATGTGGGTACCAGGGATCGAACCAAGGTAGTTAGGCTTTGAAGGCAAGCGCCTTAACCGCTGAGCCATCTCTGTGTGAAGGGTTTTTCTTCCTCCCACAGTAGTCTTAGGCCCAGTGTCTGTTTTGCTGTGTCACAGTTACCTGTGAAGAAGCCAAGAATGGAACTTTCTGGTTCTCTGCACTCAGTGGAACCTCTCTGAGTGGGTTTGCATATGCAAGGGCCAGGGGTCTCTGGGCACTGAGAGTGAGCCCTGACTCTGCCCACTATCAGCTGTACTTCTTGTTTAAAAAATACTTTGAGAGAGAAAGATGGGAGAATGGGTATGCCAGGGCCTCTTGCCACTGCAAATAAATTTGGAGTTCATGGCATGTGCTACTTTGTGCATCTGGCTCTATATGGGTCCTGGGGAATTGAACCTGGACCATGAAGCTTTGCAAGCAAGTTCCTTTAACCACGCTGGCTATACTTCTTAACCACTGTAACCTTGGTTTCCTCACCCACAAAATGGGAGGCAAAGCTGCCTCTCATGGTCCTCATTTCTAGGTGAGGTGATGGTGCCGAAGAGCCTAGAATGGTCTGGAACACAAACACCCTCTTCCTCCTTTTAAATAAGCTTCATTGTTTTGTTATTTGAGACAGGGTCTTGACATGTAGCCCACACTGGCCTGGAGCTCAAGATCCTCCTGCCTCAGTATCCCCAAAGCTGAGATTACAGGCGTGAGCCACCACTCCTGATTTGAATGTGCCTTTTGGTTGTTTTGGTTTTACTTTTGCTTTTCTGGGGTCTCCCCCCCCCCAGTTAGCCAGGAAATCAGGGATTCTTTACTCATCTTAAACTCCAACCATCATGTGCCCTGGAACCATGAATTTTGGAAGTTGCTTAGGTGGATGGTTGAGGGGGTACAGAGATGGGGGACTGAAGAGGAGAAGGAACAAGTTAGCCCAACCCAAAGGGTACATGATAACCTGGAAGCCCTCCCACCTCTGTGCCCTTTGCCCACATCCCTAAATCGCCCTGGATGCCTCTTGCTTCCCACACTGCACCTGTCAGGCCTCCAGGGCCCAGAGCCATGCCTGCTCCCCAGCTGGTGCCTCTCACCTGCAATTTTACCCAGGCCAGCCTGGTTCTCCCTCCCTGCCCCTGCCAGATGTCCCCTCCTGGTCCCTCTCCTAAGGTCTCTGTGTTAATCCTCACCTCCCCATCTCCACCTGACATTTGGTGACCCCTTTTTCCAGCCTGTGTCAACATGGATCTCTTACTAGATATGGGGGACAGCTGGGCCCCGAGGCCCTTCTGTTCATCCCCCTCTCAACTTTCTAGGCTGCATTGTCTCAGTCTCCTCTTCCCCAAGAATTGGTTAGGGAAAACAAAGAGCTCCTTTTGTAAAAGGAACCTGGCTGGGAGGCGATGCAGCCCAGAGATGGCACCTCACTCATCAGATGCAAAGGCTCATCAATTAGGGGTGTCTCTGGCACAGTGTCGCAGATTCTAAAGCTGTATCCAGGCTCTGCAGAACAGGAGGTTGTTATCAACTAGCAATGTCTGCCATGCATGAGTGCAATTGATTAGCAATGCCTGCCATGAGTGCAGCTTTATTTTTTTTCATTTTTTCAAATATATTTTTTAATTTTTTTATATTAAAATATTTTTTTCAGGGCACTGAAAAAGATAGATATTTGGGAGATGGATGACTGTCATAGACAGTTCCACAATGCTGGGGCAAATCTCCAACCCAATGCAGTTTTATGAGAAGAAATGATTTATTTCAAGTTTACAGATCCAGGGGAAGTTCCATCAATGGTGGAAGAAGCTGGCTCCCATTCATAAATCCAAGCAGAGAGAGAAACAACCACCAGCCAACAAACACCACCAAAAAGCAGCAAGCACCAACACCAACACACACAAAAACCACCAGAGTTCAAACCTGTCTGTATACCTTTGGGCTGGAATTCAGATCCGCCCCAGTGACACGCTCCCTGTACCAGGAGTCTGCCTGCTACGGCTGAAGCTGAAAATTCAATTTTAATAAAACACCTGAGTCTCTAGGGGACATACATTCAAGGTACACAATGAGAGATGATAGATAGATAGATAGATAGATAGATAGATAGATAGATAGATAGATAGATAGATAGATGAAAGATAGGTGATAGATGATAGATAGGTGATAGATGATAGACAGATAGAGATAGATAGATAGATAGATAGATAGATAGATAGATAGATAGATAGATAGATAGATAGATGATAGACAGACAGACAGACAGATAGATGATAGATTAGATAGATAGATAGATAGATAGATAGATAGATAGATAGATAGATAGATGATAGACAGACAGACAGACAGATAGATGATAGATTAGATTAGATAGATAGATAGATAGATAGATAGATAGATAGATAGATAGATAGATAGATAGATAGATAGATAGATAGATAGATAGATCGAGGCAGGCAGGTAAGTGCAACACTTACCCAAGCCTGGACCTGTAAGGTATGGACTCAAGAGATGATGTCTTCACACGGAAAAACATTCCTATGTTCTTTTCACAATCCTGCTTTCTCTCCGAGGACGTTCCCTTCACCTCCAACAGCTTCCCATACTCACTAATCACCCCTCTAGACAGACATGATGGGTTTCCAGCAGGCAAACCTCATTTTGTCTTATTTAAACAAAATAAACTTCATTTTGCTTTATTTTCTCAGTGCTGGGAATGGAAACCTGGCTCTGATGTGTGCTAGCCAAGTGCTTTACCACTGAATTCCACCCTCAGCCCTAACTGAAGCATCATTTTGCTTTATTGTACTTACTTTTATAAAGATTCTCCATTTTTTTGTACTTACTTTTGAAAATTCTATTTATCTGTTGTATGATGGTGCATGTCTTTAATCCCAGCCCTTGGGAAGCTGAGGTGGGAGGATCGCCATGTGTTCAAGGCCAGCCTGAGGCTAGAGTGAGTTCCAGGTCAGCCTGGGCTAGAGTGACACCTTACCTCAGAAAAAAAAATGTATTTATTATTTACTTACATGAGTAGGGGGGTGGGGCGTGGGCGTGCCTTGGTGCCATGTGGAGGTCAGAGGACAGCTGCGAGGTGTCCACTCTTCCTCCACATTCTTTGAGATGTTGTCTCTTGCCAAGGCGGAAGAAAGCCAACCTAGCTTCAGATTCTCCTGGCCCCACTTCCCATTGTCCTGGGTGTCACTTTGCATCTGGCTTTTTGTGGATGCTGGAAGGATGGACCTGGCAGCTGGTGTTGGCAGGCTTTGCAAGCAAGTGCCTTTAACCTCTGAGCCATCTCCCCAGCACCAAATGATCTTTGGTGAATCGTAAAATTGGGTTTTCATTTACAGAGAACTATGAAGAAAAAATTTTTAATGTATTTAAACAACAAATTGAATTGGTTTAAAGAAAGAATTAGAAAGAGAATACAGTGAGATCATAAAAGAGAGAGGTAGACGGCCAAGATTAAAGGCCCAGAACCCTCCCTACTCCGGTGGAGGTATGTGGAAACAGTGCAATAATTCAGAGAGGTTTGCTATTTTTCCCAGGACACACAGCAAAGAGTATGGATGAGGATGAGCTCAGGTCTGAACCACAGGTGGGGATGGAGGAGCCCTTGGCCCAGGACATAGTATCCTGTGACAGGAGAGGGGATATAGGCTAATTTAGTTCTTCCCAAGGTAACCAGGTGTCATGGTTTGATCCAGGTGTCCCCCACAAACAAATGAATGTGTTCTGATAGATCGATCCTCAGCTGATGGCAGTTTGGGTTTTACAACCTCCATAAAGCTGTGTTGTTGGGGGCGGGCTTATGGGGTTATAAGCCAGCTTCCCCTTGCCAGAGTTTGGCACACCTTCCTGCCGCTGTTTGCAGTGCTGTGGCAGAGGTGATGTCCAGCCCTCTGCTCATGCCATCGTTTTCCCTGCCAGGATGGAGTCTCCCCTCGAGTCCGTAAGCCAAGTAAACCCATTCCTCCACAAGCCGCTTTTGTTTGGGTTCTTTCTGGGCAGCAACTAGAAAGCTGACCGCAACACCAGGGAAGACCCACACCAGCTTCAGGAGAGTTGGTTTCATACATAAGGAAATGAGTTCTGACCCCTGGTCAGTGGACCTCGTTCTAGCCTGCCTCAGTTCCTCTGGTGGTCCCTGGGGCCCGAGTTCCCAACCACCTGCTCCCAGGATCTCCCTCCCTCCCTGAGACAGAGAGAGAATCTGATTGGCTAGGTCGGGTCCAGCCTCTGCAACTGGACAAAACTTCGGTGTCAAGCCACCTCCAAAGCTGCTAGTCACCAGGGCCAGATGGTGCCAAGTCATTCAGTAAATATTCAGAGAGCATGTGGGCACTGGGTGCCATGCCAAGTGCAGTGGAAGGACAAGGCAGCCCTATGCCAGAGGAGCTTGCCTTCTATAGGCCACAGAGCAGGGCTCTCTGCTGAGAGCCGGGTGGCAGCGCCCCAGAGGACAGGCCTCTAAGGAGAGGACTGCAGAGTTCCATCCAGGGACCTCCTTAGTCTGCTGGGAGCTTGACATGGAGGATTGGGAAGCCACTCGCTGGGGATTCGTGTCCATATTAGAGGTGGGTGTTCTGAGGTCAGGAGACAGACTCCACTCCGGAGGAAGGGGCAGGACCTGTCCCCAGAACCCTGTGGCCCCAAGAGTGCCTCTTGCCAGCACTGAATTGGGAAGTTTGGGCTCATTAAGGAAGCAGTGTTTTCCTATTTCCCTCGGGGTAGCAGGACTAGCAAGTGAACATCAAGGAGGCTTGTCACCTGTGTGAGGGACAGAGTGAGGGAACAGGCCATGCAAAGGCGTGAGGGATGAGGAGTGCCTTCCATGAGAGTGTCCTGAACCAATGCTTGGTGTGTGAACGTTTCCTGTAGAGATGAACAACATCTGTTCACCCCAGGTCAGGCACCACTGACAGACCAAAGTAACAATTTCACCCAAATCCAGTGTGGTGAACTGACCAGTTTACTGAGCTTATTTACAGGAGGGTGGGTGACCCAAAACAGGTACCAGCTACATCACCAAAATGTCTCACCCAGCATGGGTGCCAACCTCCTCATAGCTGCATAGATAGAATCCCGGAATCCCCACCCCCAGCTTTAGTGACCCCCCCTCGCCCTCCATGGACTCTAGCACTTTCTGAGACCAAGTGCAGCTGGGCAGAATGCAGGAGTAAGTGGCTGAAATCTCGGGTGAGGGTCTAATGACCCTTCCCAAGCCCTCCCCTTCCATGAGGGAATATCTTATTGGGGTCCCGAGGGGGGGTCGTCACAGCTGCTCTGATTAAGATGTTAGTGTCATGCCAGAGGGTCACATTCCACGATTTTGGAAAAGCAAGTGCTGAGACAGAAAATGGTACCTAGGGCACGAGGGAGCCATGGTCACATCTGCATTTGGGGAGCACGGTGTGACTGCCCTGTGAGGTGGGTATGAGGGGGCAAGATGGGCAGGAAGCAGGGACTCCGTGACTAAAGTAGGGAGGTAGGGCCGAACTCCTCTGCCCTACTCCAGATCCTGACTAGACAAAGACCGGGGAGCAGGAAGTGGGGTTCAGAAGAGAATCACTGAGGGTGGTGATTCTGTGAGGCTGGAAGGCCAGGCAGCTCCTCAGCAGTGGACAGTCCTCAAGGAGGGAGCTGTCAAATGGTCCCACATCAGGCTTGGTGTGACCTGCTTGCCGCCCACCTCTGGCTGGCTGTCTAGACCAGGTGGGCAGGGTCCCGAGCCTGGAGTTCTTGGAGGGATAAGTAAATATCAGTGTTCAGGCCCAAGGTGAGAACCCTGTCGCAGCCTTGCTGGTAAGGGCTGGCCTCAGGGATACCAGCTTCTTCCCCAGTGCCAGCTGCAGGAACGTCGTCCCCAGCATCTCCCAAAGCCAAGTCCATGGCGCACGGCAAGGCCACCGGGTCAGGGGGTGCTGGGGCCGGAGGTTCCTCCTGCACTGGGGAGGTGAGCATCGCTTCCAGTGCCACATCGCCCCCAAGGGCCACTTGGGGGGTGCTTGGGCTGCTGAGGAGGTTGGGGGAGAAGAGCAGCAGGTCATCTCCGGGCGGGAAGGTGCAGTAGGCATCGTTCCCCACAGCCAGGGGCAGTAGGGGTGGGAGAGGAGACCCGGCAGGTGGCCCAGACCCGTTCTCTTCCACATTGTCCTCCTCCTCGGCGCAGGGGTCATAGGTGAAGTACACCTGGCAGGCCTCAATCTCCAGGGCATCGGGCAGGTGGAAGAAGAAGTAGCCCTGGTTGGTGAAGCAGCTGGCCTGGGAGTGGCCGCTGGGTGAGGGTGAGGGTGAGGGCGCCTTGTCGTGGGGAAGCAGGAGCAGCTGAGTGGCCTTGGTGTCTTGGTCCAGCACTTCCAGCGGAGAGATCTCGGGCGCAGGGTCAGCGGGGCCGAAGGAGGATGAGGGGAAGGGGGAAGAGAGCCACTGCTGCCGGAGAAAGTGGAAGGAAGAGTGGGCTTCCCACCCTGCCTCTGCACTCACAGCTCCTCTTCCTCCCTTCCTCCTCTTCCCACTCCTTCTCCTCCCCTTCCCCCTCCTCTAGCAGTCACCCAGCACCCCCAAGAGGAAGCTCTCTTGCACTGTCTTTTACCCTTGGCTCCTACCTGGAGGTCTCCTCCATGCTGGGAGTTAAGCGGGGAGAAGAACTTGGAGGGGTCTGGGACGTGGTGCCTGAGAGCCATCTTTACCCTGGCCAGGAGAGGGAGCGGGGCAAAGGGTGAGACCAAAGGACATGGTGTCACCATGCCCTGAACACAGGGCATGGGCTAGTCCGTGTCCATTCAGGTACTCGATAATAATGATTGAGAACTCACTAAGGGAGGGCATTGGGGACACAGGAACGACCTGCTGTCTGGGAGCCAACATTCGGAAGAGGAGAGAGACCTGAACCCATGAGCAATGGAGAAGTCTTGTGGACAGAAGGGAGGCCAGTTCACGGGAAAGAGGAGACCACACGGGCCAGAGAGAGGCAATGCTGTGATGGTTCAGCTCTCGTTGCCAACTTGACAGGATTTAGAATCACCATGGAAACGAATCTCTGGTCATGTGTGTGAGGGGGTCTCTAGATCAGGTGAGCTGGGGTGAGAGGACCCTCCACTCCATGGGCTGGGGTCCTGGTCTGTATAAAAAGGAGAAAGCGAGCCGAGCACTCCTCTCTCTACCTCCTCCCTGCTGTGTGATGATGTGAGGCCAGCTTCTGGCTCCTGCCACACTGTCCCTGTCATGAGGGTCGGTCCTCTGGGACTGTAAACTCAGATAAGCCCCTCCTCCCTTAAGCTGAGTTTTGTCAGGTATTTTGTTCTGCAATGTGAAAGTGACCCATAAGACTGCTCCATAGCATCTGGCCAGGTGCATGTGACCTCATATTCTGCTTGCCAGCTCAGTGCCCAGGACCCCATGCTGCCATCTGGAGAAAAGGGCATCACTTTCTGATTTGTATAGTTTTCATAAATGTTTCAAATGGCCAGTGAAAGCACTCCAGGCCCGGTGCATTATGGGTATGAAGGGAAACCTCTGAGGAGTGTTAGAGAAGCTTGGGGGGCACTGAGCATACAGGGAGGCAATCACAGATCCTGTGGTTGGCGGGAGAGGAATCCTTCCCAGGTATGGAAACCAGGACGCCGCAGAGAGCTGCTTTTCCTAGAAAGCAGGTGCTGAACGGAGGCTGGCGGAGGAGAAGAGTGGAAATGGAAATACTCAGATGGGGGTTAGTGGGTGCTAACTTGCTGTGTGACCTCGGGCAGCTCAGTTGACCTCTCTGGTCCATTCTGACTTCAGTTAGGAGGGAATAGAAGCCCTAGATTATGCCTTCCCAGTACTGTGGAGTCATGGGTGATGATACAAGTGGACGCTCGGTAAACTAGGAAGCTTTGTCTCTCCTCTTGGGAGAAACAGGCTGTCCAGGGAGCAGGAGTCCTCTTGGGCAGAATATCACCTTGCCACTCTGTTCGCCACCAGGCTACCTTCCACACAACATCCAGAACCGAAGACACCAAAGCTGATCCCATCCTACGGCTGTGGAAATCACCTGTCTAAGCAAGCAGTCCCCATCCTCACCATGGCCCTGAAGGCCCTGAGAAGCCTGGCAGCTATCTGTGATCCATGTTCAAGGTCAACCTTCTCTCCTGTCTCATTCTTGTCTCCAGACAGACCAGGCTTCCTACACTCTTCTTCCCACCCAGGGCCTTTGCACATGCTGTCACCTTTGTCTAGAACTCTCTTTGCTTCTAACACGGACAGCTCCATGGAGCTGTGACACATGCACACGGCTGTTATGCCCCCAGCTAGAGTTCCATCAGTAAAAGACTTGGGCAGACCCAGGAGGACTCTCTTGGACAGCTGCCATGTACCCAGGTCCTGAGAACAGAGCTCCAGGAGGGCCCCAGAGTTCTCTGCCGGCCTCATCAGCTCCCACCTTTGGGGGCAGGTCACAGGGACAGTCGAGCTATGGGGTAAGGGGCAGAGTGAGCGTAGGGGTGTAGGAGCAGGGACTCGGCACAGTCCAACCCAGCAAAGCATGTGTGAGAGAGAAAGATGAAGTGAGAAAAGATGGCAGGGAACTTCCTTACCATGGCCTGAGGTACTGGCAGTTTGCCAGGATGTGGACGCTGACCAAAAAGCCAAAAACACAACCAAGGCCCAGAAGGAGCTGGTAGAGCCACGGCAGGGACTGAGCCTCTTTGCGGTCTGCAGAGGATGGGAGAAGTAGGGGAAGGTGAGAGAAAGGCACCTGAGTCACAGGTCCCCTGGGGCAATGCCCTACTGGGCACCAGTGTCTTGCTGGGCTTGCCTCTGCTAGGGGCTGGGGCTCACTTAGGTCCTGCTCAAGCCCACCCTCAGGAGCAGATATGGTGTGATGGTTCACCTCTGGTTGTCAACTTGACAGGATATCGAAATGCCAAGGAAACAAATCTGTGGTTAAGCATGTCTTTGAGGAATGTTCTAGATTAGATTAACTGAGGTGGGAAGACCCACCCTAACTGGGCAACGGCACCCATGGGCTGGGTTTCTGAACTATATAACAAGGAGAGAGCTAGCTGAGTGTTCAGCATGGCTACTTCCTCCCTGCAGGTGTGACAAGGTGACTGGAGATCTGCCATGATGAATGTCCCCTTGAAACAGTGAGAAGCCCCAAATCACCCCTTTCCTTCCTTCTGCTGCTTCTGGTTGGGCGTTTTATTCCAGCAACAAGAAGTAACTGATGATACACACAAGCTTCAGTGGGAATGGTGACATGAACCTTAACTTAACCTCAGCACATGCAGCTCCTTGTACCTCCAGCTTCCTCTGAAAACCACACCTAGAGCCCCTGTGTCACTTGACATTGAGCTCAGAGTGGGGTCCCCATGGGTGTTTCTCCTCACAGCCCCTGTCCTGCAGGCGAGGCTGGGAAAAAATGGCCTCGGGCCCATGCCAGAACCAGGAATTGGGGTTCAGAGCAGGGAACAGAAAGAGCCTGCTACTGCCCACCCCACACACTGGCCATGGCCAGTCCCTCCCAGCCCTGTGATCCTGTCCCCATTGGAAAACAGGCTGATAGAAGATGCAGGTAGATGGTGGAGACCCCGACTCCATGCCAGCAGCTCCCAGAGCCCCTGCCCCACTGCCTACTGTACCTGCTGGCCTTGTCCGGAAGGCCAGGGGCTGGCTCCAGGGGCTCCAGGCCCCATGGCTGCCTCGCTGGGCCCTGACCCGCACCTGGAACTCGTATGGGGTGTCCGGGGTGAGCATCTCCAGTTGCATCCACTGCTGCCTCTGCTTGAGGCTCAGCAGAGGGGCGTCCTGCCAGAGATGGGGGTGGCAACTCAGAGAGAGGCTCCCCGCTCCCATCCTGCCATGACTAGGCCTGGGGTTCTAGAACCATCTTCTAATATGGTAATTGAGGACACCTCCAGGCTGAGACAAGGCCAAATGCCACCTTCTCCTCTGTCCCCACCCACCCACTCAGCACATCACCCGAGGTCCCTCTCTTGTAGGACAGTTTCCTTTCTCTTCCCATAAAACACTCTCTCTGCCCCCCTCTCTCTTTGGCTTCCCTGTTCCTGGTGCTTGCACTCCCTCCCATCCGCTCTTTCCCTCCCTCTATTCTCTTTTTCTCTCTCCCTCTCTCATTCTCTTGGGTCCTCTTTCTCTCTACCTGGAGCACATTCCCCCTCGTCTCTCTCCCTTCTTTCCCTCCTTCTCTCTCATTCCCCCCCTTTCTGTCTCCCCCTTCTCTCTCTCACCCATTTACAATAACATCTTAAACTCAAAAGAAGCATTTGCCTGGGTGGGTGACCCTATCCCAACCCCCAAATCTAACACTTGTCACTTCCCCACCTCACCTCTCATGGCTGGGCCGGGAAGCTAAGCCAGCAGCCCCTTCCCAAAGGCTGCTTAGGCCCAGATCCCAGGATCACCCTACATCCCTCTTCCTCACTGTCCCCCACCAGCTACACCATCTGCCAATCATCAGGTTCTACCAGGGGACCATTCTGGAGCCACCTGCTGCTGAAGGCTAGTGTCATGAGGCTAGAAATAGGGAGGTCTGCACAGCCCCCTCTGCACGCCTCTCTCTCCTTCCTGTCCAGAGAACTCAACCACTTCCTGCCTCTGCAGCTGCCCTTCTGTTCGGCCAACACCCAGTGTGAAGTATCCTGCCTGGGCACTCCAATCTGTCACCCCATCCTGTTCTACTCACTGTCCCTTAGTCTCTATGGGCCACTCTGACCCTCCCCACCTATGCCCACCATAAGACTCCTGAGAGTAGGAAGCCTGCCTTCCACACCCCCTCAGTGTCCAGCACATGCTCAGTGAACATGCTGAGAGAGACATTTACCAATAAAGGAGCAACTGTGTGGATGACAAGCCTCAGCCACCCATGACCCATGACCGGGAGCACACTGGATGGAGAGCATGGGAAGGTAGCTGCCCACTTCTGACAGGTGGGCAGCTGTTACCCCTCAGCAGCATGAATCTGCACCCCCGGGCTATAAGGATGTGGGCAGTGTGGGTAACACCAAGCATGATGGCAGGGCTGGGGTGGCTCAGGCACCCACCAACTGCCTGGGGCTGATGGGACTCCCTAAGATGGAGGAGAGACAGCTTATGAATACAGATACGGGCATGCACCAGTACAAGGCAGAGGCGGCAGGGGACGGGGATGGACAACACGCTCACCTCCCAGCTGCTGCCAGGGGATCTTGTGCGGGCCTCAAACTCCAATTCCTGGACAATGTAGTGAGAGACGAGGTAAATCTGCCAGCTGATGTTGCAGCTGCGTGTCTCCACCTGCACGACCTCTAGGGACCTGGGGGCCATCAGGCGAACTGTACACAGGAGACAGGAGGGGACAGCAATCGGGCATCAACGGGTGAGAGGCCAGGCCTCAACCAGCAGCCTCTCACTTGTACCAAGCCCACCTCCTTCTCTGCACACCAGCTCCCTTTTCTCCTGCCTCCCTCCCGTTGGCACTGGCTGGTCACTCCAGGCCCTCTGTTCTCTGCTCAAAGGGCACAGCCTTCCCTGGTCACACCCTACCCCTCTCCCTGCTGTCTGGCTTTATGTTTTACTGCTTGACTTGTGTGGTGGTTTGATTCAGGTGTCCCCATAAACTTATGTGTTTGGAATGCTTGATCGCCAGCTGATGGCAATTTTGGAATTGGAATCTTGTTGAGGTGTGTCATTGGGGGCAGGCTTATTGGGTTATCAGCCAGCTTCCCCTTGCCAAAGTTTGCTGTGGAGGAGGTGATGTCCACCCTCTGCTCTTGCTTCCCCTCGAGTCTGTGAGCCAAAATAAATCCATTCCTTCCACAAGCTGCTTTTGGTTGGGTTCTTTCTGCCAGCAACAAGAAAGCCGCAGCACCTGGCCTGACAGACTGAATGTCTATCTGGGTCTCCTCCTGTTGTGCTCTGGATCTGAGCTCTGGGACTGGTGTCTGTTAAAGCCTTGGTGCCTGAGAGACCATACATTATTGATTTATCCCCTGCCAGAATTGGTAGCTCAGTCTTGACCTTGGGGAACTGATCTGAGAGCTCCATAGTATCTATAGGGATCAGCTGTGTTCTTTATTCCTATAATCATTAATGTTTTATATTCATTCAAATACATTTTATATATAAAATATAAATATGCAAATAAACACACTTATATAGTATGTAATATCCATACATATATTTGCATTATATAAATATATTTATAACATACAAGTTTATATGTAAATTTATAAACTTGTCTATGTAATTTATGCATGAATATTTATATGTTCATTCAACATATTTATATTTTATTTTTTCCTTGTAGATTATTGATTTTTCCTCGGGCACATGCTGGGCAAGTGTGCCACCTCTGAGCACTCTGAGCAACATCTCCAGCCCTCATGTATTCTACGTGTGATGATTTAACATTTCTTCAATTTGTGTGTGCGTGTGTTAGTGTGGAATGTATGTGATGTGTTGTGGAGTGTTGCAGTGTGTGTGTGTGGTATATGCAAGTGTGCAGAAGTGTGTGCCCCATGCACACATGCACACACACACACACACACACACACACACACAGGGCAGAGGGGATCCTTATGTTGCCTTGAGATGGGGTCTCTTACTGATGTTGAAGCTGCCGTTTTCATAAGCCCCATCAACTACCCGGTCTCCACCCCCATAGTCCTGGAGTTAACCAGGAGGGTGATGGTGAATGAACCTCAGGCCCTCATGCTTGCATGGGAAGTGCTCTTACCCACCGAGCCATCTCTCCAGCCTAACCATACCATTCAGGACTCCTGAGCTGCTTTGCTCTAAGATTCTGTAACTGAGTTTTTCACTGAGGACTGGCTTTACTAAGCAGTTTCTGAGGCTCATACTCCATCTAACCCTGAGGACTCCAATACCCTCATCTTACAGAGAAGGAAACTAAGGCTCAGGCATGCTCACACCCAGCCAAGACAGGGCTGTGATCTGAATGCTGCCTCGATAATCCCACTTCTACCCTCCTCTTCCCTAGATGTGGCCCATGTCAAAGGACACTCAGTCATCCCACAAACTTCCCTGGAGCACTGTTCTGATCAGGCCTGGTAAGGAAGCCTTAGAGAGGAAGCCCAAGGATGATAGGGACTCCATCCCTGGAGGCCTCCCAGCCCTGTGAAGGAGACAGAGCCACAGCCAGGCAGTGATAATAAAAGATACACTCTGTAAGAGGAGAGAGGAAAGGGTGGGGGTTCTGGGAAGGCCATGGATGGCAGTCTTCCTAGTGGGAAGAGCCTTCAAGGCAGTGGGGACCAGTATAGGATGGGCTCAGAGGCTGATGGGGAAGAAGGCAAGACAGGACCTCACCCACCAGGCTCTCCTCACTCACGGTAGTTAAAGGGCCGGAAGCCCAAGCTGTTCACCAGGTGCCAACGCTCCCCTTCCCAGCACACCACACTTATGTTGACCACGTCAACTGAGGTCAGCTGCTGAGACTGCAAGAGAGGAAGGGGCCATATGTAGCTGCCAGCGGTCTCGGGAGAGAAGCGAGGTCATTGGAAATGACAAGGCTAGAACACACCCTGCCATGTGCCAGGCCATCTAAAGCAGGAGGTATCAAACATTGTCTGTAATTGACCAGGCTGTAGACATTTCTGATATGTGGCACAGGCCGCATGGTCTCTGTCATGACTCAACTCTGTCTACCATCATTCTTTGAGGCAGGACAAGATGTGAACAAACAGCAGGGCCACATTCCAATAAAACTTTATTTACAAGCACAGGCAACAGCTGAATTTGGCCCAACCCTGACCAAAAGTGAAGTAGGCTGCCAGAAGAAGAAGCAAGTCCCCCATCAAAGAGGTATGCAAGCATGCAGGCCTCCAAGAAGGCACCTGACAAGGTAGAACCTGTTTTATAGCACCACCTCTGGGCTTTTCTGGAAGAAAATGGCCAGGTACTGGACTTGTCCTGAGCAGCCATTTCTCATATCTCCCTGATGCTCACAGCAGTCCCTCCCCACAGTGCTCTGAGAGCTCTGAGGTTGGGGCTGGTGAAAGAGCTGGGCTCATGAGCTCAGCTGGTCAGTAGGGAGCCAAGTTCACATGAGGCCATCACATCACAGCCTCCTAGAGTGACCACAGCACGGAAGACATGGGGGGCTGAGTGCGCCTCCTAAATAGGCAGCAGCCCACAGGCCAGGCCACAGTGGAACAAGTGCTCAGGGCTGGAGCTGCGGTTTGGGGTCTAGGCCTCTCCAGCCTACACAAACCTTGACCACTAGAGTTCCCCAGCTGGCAGGTCAGAAACACTTCCTCCCTCTGCACCCGGAGATGCTGTCCTCACCTCTCACGGCACCTATGAGGCCAGGCTTGCTCACATAATAGCAGCATGCCTATTATTATGGTTACTATCCTGAAGAGGTTTCTAGTTCTGGACTCTAGTGAGCAAGGCCTTACTCACGGCCAGGCAATGTGCTGAGCCTTCCACAGGAATCGTCTTCTTTTCTTACCATGCTCTGAGATGAGCACTGTTATATTCCTCATTAGATAACCAAGGAGACAGAAGCACGGAGAGGGTTAGGGGCTCACCTAAAAATCACACAGCTAGGAAATGATGGTGCCAGGATGGAAACCAGGCTCCTGCTGAGCTCCAAGGGTGGCACAGCTCTGGTTCCAGAGGCTGGACACTTTCTAGCCCTACTATGTGACCTCCCTCTTCCCAAGCCCTCCCTGACCCTTGAGAGTGTGTAAACCCTGCAGAAGTTCAGCCTGGGGTCGCTGGGGCTGGCCATCCCCCTCCCCCCAACTCCCACTCCCACATACACATTCAGTTTGCCAATAAGGCTGAGCCACACATTATATGAACTGGCCCAGGGCCCTTTCCTGGAGCAACATGGAAAAGCCCACTGGAGGCCCACAGGCCTGGGGTCAAGCCCAGCTTAGCTGCTTGTGGCTTGGTGACCTTGGACAGGGTCCCCACTTCTCTAGTCCTCCTATTCTTCATTGGTAAGTATGGTGCTGGCACCCACTCATGGAGTAATGGTGAGGGTCTGCTGGTGACAGCATCTAGGCCTTTGTTAGGGCTGGTAAGTGCTTCATCTCCAAAAATGGCTCCCCAAGCAAGCTTCCATTCTTATTCCCATTTTATGGTTAGGGAAACTGAGGCATGGTCATCCAGCCTCTGTGAGATACTGCTAGGCTGGGACACCAAGCTCAGGCACTCCACTCTCCACCAGCATCCTGCATGCCAAAGCCTCAGTGTGTTTGTCATTGTTACTGGGGCACTGTCCCTGTTTGGTAGAAGATGCAGAAAGGTTTCAGGACTCACAAGCGGAGGGAGGTTTGGGGACCAACAGCCCAAGCAGGGGCAGCAAGGGAGCAGGCCCACTGCCCTCCTGATTGGCCCAGGCAGCCATGCTTGTAGTGGTCCAAGCCAGCTCTGAGATCTCAGGCTGCAGCTGGAAGAACTCACGGCTCCCCACATTCTCCCAGCCCTGGTTACTCACATCCGGGACTCCCGGGAGTCCAAGATTCAGGTTGCAGGCCCAGGAGTCCTGTCTCACTGGAAACAGCGTACAGTTCTTTTTCCAGGGCCTTTCAGAGCAAAAGAACATTCTTAGAAAACAAGGAGGGGGCTGGGAGATGGCTCTGTGGGCCACTGAAGCAAGAGGACCTGAGTTCATCATCAGAACTATGTGAATTCTGCAAATGTTGGCATGCTCCTGGAACCTAGCACTGGAGAGGCCAAGACAAGGTGCTCCCTGGGGCTCGTAGGCTAGTCTAGCCTAATTGGTAAGCTCCATGTTCAGTGAGTAAACCTGTCTCTAAAAACAATAAGGTGGAGAGTGGCCAAGGAATACCTAACATCAACCTCTGGCTTCCATGCAGACATCTGCGTGTGCACCTGCACATACACACGCACCTCTAGATGTACGAGCACACATACCACACCCACATATATATGCAATAATCGAGCCCACAGAGAGAAACATAGAGCTGCCCAGGGACCCATCTTAGGTCCTCTGTGCTGTTGGACAGGTCCCAACAGGGGACAGCATGGCAAGCTGAGTGATAGCCAAGCCAGTGACACACCAGCTGCCACACGTGCTCCCAGGACTCCTCCCCTTGAGAGCACCTTTCCCCACCCTTGGCCTCTCAACCTGGCCCCTTGGGAATCATAAGGATCTATACCACCCCCAAAGCTCCATGTATCTGAACTTGGCCTAGAAGCCAGGGCTGAAATTCATCTTCACCCCCTCCTTGTTCCTCCCAGGTCCTTCACCCCACTGTCCCAAATTCCCTCTGTCCCAGCCTCCTGTCCCCTGGCTAAGACCTTCACTCTAGACCTTCACCAACAACCTCTTTACCCCTAGGCTCTCTAGCCACTTTCTGATTCCTGTCCTCACAGCTTCCAAAGGGGGCTCTCAAAAATCCAAGGTTACCCCAAATGCTTGGGGAGCACCCATTACCATCACCTCCCCTAGCCTGACATGGAGTCTAACTTTAGCATTGCCACCATTGACATTCACCTTCCTTGTTTTCAGCTACAGCCAAGAAAGGGGCCACCCTCGACTAGGGACCTAAATGGCTAAGAGGTCTGAAGTTAGTGCCAGATCCTGCGATGTGCGTCTCAGATATTCAGGAGCCACAGCCTTAGGGTTGTGCGATGTGGCCAGTCCACACTCACCGGCTGTTCGACTGCGCGTGGAGATGGCAGGACGTGGCCTCCGGGCTCTTCTCCCGGTTCCACACGCAGGAGATGTTGGCTCTCGAGTTGTAGAAGCATGAGAGCTGGGAGGCATCTGTGGGTAAAGTGGGGTGTGAGTGGCCAGCAGGTCACACATGACCCCCAGACCTGACCATCCCCAAGCTCTTGGCACCCTGTGCTTGCTCGAGGAGACAGGCAACTCAAGTTGGCGAAGAAAGACCTGGGGCCCATTTCAGAGGGCAAGGGACTGTGACTGCAGGGGGCCCAGGCAGGGCAGGGACAAGGAGCAGCCTGTTCCTGTGACAGGCAGGGGCACACAGGGCAACAGGGACAGGGAGGAGGGCTTGCAGGGAGGTGGAGGTCTGGTTCCAGTGCCCTATCACTCCTACTACTATGGACCTTCTCTGAGAATCAAGGGTCTGGCACCCTCCAGCAGGATGTGACCTCTCACCCAGGGAAAGCACAGCTGTCCAGATGCTGAGTCCTCACCTTTCACTTCTGTAGATGCCTGAGGTGTAGCCAGAGGCAGGAGGATGATGAGAAGGGAGAGACACCAAGACAGAGCAGGGACAGCCATCACATCCATGGGACAGAGCTGAGGATGAGAACCCTGGGTTAGAGAAGAGAAGGAGGAGAGAGAGCAAAATGAGGATGGCCACCAGCAGCCCTCACGGTGCACTGGGGGTGCACTGGGCAAGGGAAGGGGATGGCTCCAGCCCCACACAACTCAGGATAGTACACCATTTAAAACATACCAATTGCTTAATTCTGGAATGTTCTATGTTGTCTGGCTATGGTTATGGGGATATCATGGAACTAGAGCTACAAATATTTATTCATTTGTTTTCTCACTTCATACACACACCCATGCACTCACGCACGCGTGCACGCACAAGAGTCTCGGTCCTCCATGAGGGTGGGGATATTTGAGTTTTGTTCATTCCTGGGTTCCCAATTCCTGACAGTGCCTGCCACAGAGTTGGCAAAAGATGAACACAATGCACAGAGTGGTAGGTGCCAGCCAGGAGTTCTGGGGTGAGCGAGTTCTTGGTTACCCTGCCCTTGCCCTTCCCAGAAGGAACTGGAGAAATGGGCTAAAGACAGCAGGATGGGCTCAGAGAAGTCAGGGTCCAGCCTGAGCTCTGACGGAGCTCTGACGTCAGCTCTGAAGAGCCCCCCTGCTGGTCAAGGTGGACCTCTGCCCTGTCTGGCTCTGGGAGCCCAAGAAGAGGTTTCTGGAAGTCAAATTCTTTTTCCTTTCCCAAAGTCTAACTGCTTCATAGGAAAGGGAACTCTGGGATCCTGGGTTAAGAGGACCATATGGGCAGCTCCCTGGAGTCCAGTCAGGACAATCCCACACCTCCAGAACAGAGTCCCCGGGGATTCCTATTCAGGCCCACAGGAGGAGGCTGGGTAGGAGGACATCCCCTTCCCCCGCCAGGGGACAAGTAGGAGTGAGCAGAGTCAATGCTCTGGGCCACCTAAGAACACGCCCTGCTCACACATGGGTCACAACACAGCTCTCGCCATTCAGCTGTGAAAGAGCTGATGGTGCGTTAAGCAAATAGAGACCCAGGAATGGCAGAAAATCACAATGACAGTATCACGTTCACTGAATCCTCACTCACCTCAGGAGATGGTGCTTGGTTCTGCCTATTTTACAGATGAGGAAACTGAGGCACAGAGGGCTGTGAAACCTTCCAAGGACTTTCCACTCCCCTGATTGCCCAGGCATTGTGTCCAGGAGACAACCTGAGATCCCTAAGCCAGCTGAATCTCCATTAACATGGACCCTGGGAGGTGCTCTCAGGGTCACTAGCCCAGGGTCCCCCTAGCTCCCCAGATCTGCACCCAGTAGCCTCTGCTGCCAGAGTCTGCTATGTCTAGTACCATACAGCCACCTTCCCACCACAGTGACCACACCATGCTGAGCAGGGGGCTTTGGGGGAGGCCCCTGCCTTTGAGGTTCAGGGACTAGTAAGGTCAAGGACTCTTGGCTGGGTCTAGCCTCACCAGGGGAGCACCTGCTGTGACCTGGGCTATGAATGCACAAGGAGCATCCCTCTGTGGGTGGGGAGGGAGGCATGTGAAAAGTGGACAGGGGTTGGGGAGTAGCTTGTCTATATATTATTATATTCATTGTCTCGCATGAATGAAAACCTAGATTCCCAGAACTCACGTCAGAATGCCAGACGTGGCAACTCACACCCATGTAACTCCAGTACAGGGGAGGCAGATCACTGGAGCTCACTGGACTGCCTGTCTGGCCCAAATTAGGCCAAGTTCCAAGGACAGTGAATGATCAGAGAGAAAAAAAAAGGTGGGGGGGGTGGCACCTTGCTGAGAAATTGTAGATGATGTTGTCCTCTGGCCTCCACATGTATGTCTGCATGCACGCATGCACACGCACGCACATTTATTTTTATAAAAAGAGACCATGAGCAGAGGTCACTTTGGAGCCTGACAGTGTGGTGCAATGGATAGCACATTGACCTTCTAGACAGAGATCTCTCAAAAAATAATGGGACTGTTGTAAGAAGACTATTTTGGAGCAGGCAGAGTGAGAGACAAAGGCAGGAGCTGACCTGGGAACTCCCAGGGAGAGGAGTGGTGGCCCTGGTCCCAGGGGAGAGGCAGAAGGGGAGGAACAGGCAGGCCAAGAACTGTTGAAGTTTCCTCTGGCCTCCCGTTTTTTGTTTTTGTTTTTTGCTACAATCTCCAAGTTCCCCCACCTCTACCCCACTTGCTTGCCTCTATGCCTCTTCTCCTGCCTCCCCTGTGGGCTCTCTCTTCTTCCTTTCTTCCTGGGTCTCTCCAGCTCAGTGACTCTCCAGACCGGCAAAAGTCCAGCTCACCCCATCTCTGCTCCAGTCCAACTGTGAGCTCTGGGATAACTGCACCTCATGGTCCTAACATCTTAGCTACTCTTGGGCGCCATCCCTTCATCCCCACACCCAGACAGCCAGAGACCCCAGAAATAGGACAGCCTTGTGATAACATGCCCATGTTGATCCTTCCATCTTCTCAGGCCAGCCATGTGTCCTTCCAGCCTGTCCTCAGCATGTCCTCAGCTGCAGCGACCACTCCTAAAGCTCACCTCCAGCCACCACCTGACAGCCTGAAGCCAGCAGCATCGGCACCAACCAAAAGCTGAATCTCCCTCACAACCCAGCCAGCCCTTCAGCTGCGCGTGTGGGTGTGTGTGCGATCATGGGTGGAAAGCCACATGTGCACGTTCACACGACACATTGATCTGCCTACACAGCCCATGGCTCTGGACTTGTTCTCTAAAAGCTTTTCCCCGAGTCTCTCTCTCCCCCCATCATCTCCAAGGCTTTTGCTACCCTTTAAGTTCCATTTCAAAAGCCTCCTTCCCTCTGGTTCTGCGGAGCCCACCCTGATGTCCCAACGGAGGGGCTGGACATCCTGCCCTGAGCCACTTTTCCTCCCTCCTGGGAAAGGAAGGACTGGCCAGGCAGTTTACTGCTCTGCAGGCTGCTGAACCTGGCATACAGTGGTTGCTCAATAAATGCCATGGACTGACTGAACATGCTCAAAAGTCGAACTGCAGTGACCCAAGGACAGCACTCAGCACAAGCACCTGCCAGGCCCTTCCTTCAAGCTCATCAGCCACTCTCCTCTGCCCCAGGAGCTTTGCAGCTCTCTGGCCCCACTCTATAGACAAGGAGATTGAGGCTTTAGGGCATCAGGACCCAGCAGGGGGAGGACCCATCTATAGGTACCCAGGGGGCCAGGAAGGAATTCCAAGAAGTCCTTGTGGGTTCACCTTTGTCTGACTCACCACCTCACGGGAAGGTCCTGGAATGTAGTTATTTGCCTCCTTGCATAGATTTCCCCAACACCACAGGAAACTCCAGAGTGTAGAGCCTAAGCAAGCACCCCCCCAGCCTCTCCTATGCCAAACACACTCCATCATATCAGCTTTTTCTGGGGCCCCATGTGGGTCTTTGATGAGGGGAGTCACCCACCCAGGTCAAGCCCAGGAAGGGATGTGGAGATAAACCCAGGGGAAAGGAACAGGGATCAAAGAAGCAAGATCCAGGTCAGAGCCAGACTGGAGTGGGGACAGAACCCCTCCCTGGCTGAAGAGAAGCAGGAGTGTCTGCTATGGGCAGCATTAAGAGGAGGAGAGAGTGGAATGTTCCAGAAGGGTCAGGTTGGGGATGCTGCAGGCCGTAGCAGTGGTTGCATCCCTCTCCTGCAAGAAGGAAACAATCTCAGGGAGTCTGTGGGAGCTGCTCAAAGCCACACAACACAGGCCAGCCTCGGTGAGCACACACAGCCCCCAGGAGGTACACACAGCCAGGACCTCAGGCACAGCTGCTCTCCTCCTCGGGGGCTTGCCCATACTCCCCCCCCCCCCCCGCCTCATGACTATCAGACATTCCCACCCACCCTGTGACTCATGTGTCCTGGCCACAGCCTCAGTGCAGATTGCCATCCCATGCTGTCAGTGTCTAAGCTGGAGGCCAAGCTGCTCAAACTGGGTCACCTGATTTCCAGCTCGATGATGATAATGGAGATGAAGAATCTGCAATGACTGACACCGGCTCTCCCTGTCCCACACCGTCCCAGCACATTGGGGATGTCACAGCACAAGAGTGGCACCTCTAAAAGCTCTTTTCAGGGGGAAAGACTAAGGCGCAGGCCAGCTTCTTGCCCAGGCTAGAGGGGGCTGGGGCTCGAATCCACCAAGGCCAGTCTGAAGCCCCTTAAGTACAGCTGGGGCAGAACAAGCAGGAGGCAGGTGACAGGCATGTGAGCTCCTGACTTCTGACCTCAAAGCCCCCTCTGCCATGGACCTCGCTGACTACACTCACACCTCCACACTCACACATACACACACACTGAAATATACTCTAACACACCCACACACTAATGCACTTACACCATACTGTACACATCTCAGACACACACACACACACACACACACACACACACACACACACACACAGAACTTGTCTCTTGCTGTTCAATTGCAGGTCATCTCCCGGCAGAGTGTGGGGAGCCTGGAGAATGTCTCTGCTGTCTTCAGTCACCCCTGGGAAGCTACAAACATAGCTAAGGGTGGAGGCTCTACCCGACAGCGCCAGAGATGAAGTCCAGTCACCCAGCCAAGTAAGGAACAAATGCAAGTTCAAGCCAGCCTCTTACCTCCAGCCCAGGGTTCCCAGAGACCTGTCAGTCAGTACAGCTGGCTTCTCTGCCAGGTCTCAGATGGGACCCTCTCTCCTCCCTTGCTCACCAACCTTCTAGGGACACTTTGAAGGCTGGGCCCTAGTCCACAGAGAGCCAAGGAGGCTTCCTATGTCCTTTTCACATATGTCCCTCTGGGCCTTGAGTTCAGCCACCCACCTTCTTCTCCATCCCTCTGGGCTGGAGAACTAGCACAAAGAGTCCAGAGAAGCCTCTCATCTCAGAGTAGCCCACAGCCTCCCCAGGGTGGGCTGGGAAGGAGCAGCCTGGTACTGGAGACGAAGGGGTTGTTCTTAAGGCAAAAGTCCTGAGAGCTGGACCACCCCATCCCTAGGGGATCCTTAAATACCAAATGAACATCAAAGCTCAGACAAAACTGCTGGGGGAACTGAGTCAGCCAAGTGCCCCCTCCCATGACCTTCACTCTCTGCCACTGGGATGATAAGTCCCCGGTGGCAAAGAGCGCTGGGCTCCCAGGGGACCCCGCAGGAGCATCACCTGGCTGAGACATGGGGCTCTGATGGCGACGGCATACTCCCTCAGGTCCTCCCAAAGACTGAGTCCACAGCCATCTCCTGCTGCGCAGAGCAGGTACCAGAAGGCTTCTGGGCCGGCAAAGACTGAAACCCCAGGGCGAGCCCACTTCCTGTGCAAAGAATGAGGGGCAAGGCCCAGTGGGAGGCGGGGAGATGAGGGTGATGAGGTAGCCTGAAACTCCTGCACCTAGGGCCCTCGATAAGATCTCCCTCCTACGCTGGGGTGGTCACCATGTGTGTGGTGACACACTCACACACAGGCATCACTCACACATAGGGACCCAGCAAAGAACCCCCACCCATCACACACAGGCTGCCCAAGCCTCAGCTGCCTTCCCGTCACACATAAACAAGTCTCTCTAAGGGTCTCTGGCGCACTCTACCCCACCCTCGCCCCCTGTGTGCCCACCAGAGACTTCCCTTCCCCCACCTTTCAGAAAGGCCCTTGCTCAGGTTGGCATTCAGAAGTGGCTGGTTTTCAGGGCTTGGTGAGACACTTGATGGCCACTGATTGAACCTCCTCCTCCTCCCCCTCCTCCCCCTCCTCCTTCTTTATTTGGTGCTCAGGATTGAACCCACAGCCTTGTGCATGCTAGGCAATCCCTCTACCCCTGAGCTACATCACCAGGCATGACTGGACATTTTAGAACCTTCCTCTTTCTCTTACCTCATGCTTTCTTCTCCTTTGTTTCTTCCCCCTTTGGGGAGATGAAGTTCTGCCATTGTCTTATCATTTTAATGATGATGAGAAATGAACTTCTGTTTACTTTTATTTTATTTTTTAAATATTTTATTTATTCATATTCAAGAAGAGAGAGAGAGAGAGAGAGAGAGAGAGAGAGAGAGAGAGCACACCAGGGCCACCACCTTGTGGGTCTGGCTTATGTGGATCCTGGGAAATTGAACCCAGGGCCTTAGGCACTGGAGGCAAGTGCCTTACCCGCTGAGCCATCTCTCCAGCCCCTGTTTACTTTTAAATATTTACGTATTTATTCAAGAGAGAGAGAGAGAACCTGCAAAGGAACTCCTGATACATGCATATAGCACTTTGTGCATCTGGCTTTACTCGGGTACTGGGGAATCAAACATGGGCCATTTTCAAGCAAGGGCACTTAACCGCTGAGCATCTCTCCAGCTTCTGTTTAAATGAACATCTATTCACATGCAATGTCAAAGGTCCATGGACCATGGGGCATTCCATGCCCAGGGCTCTGCTATTTCTCTTCCTCTCAGATTTAATGCCCTGCTTGGAGTAGGGAGGGGTAGCAATTTTCTGGGGGGTGCATAGGGGAAGTTAGAAGGACAGCTCAGTAGACCCTCCCATCCTCACAGGCACCACATAATGGAATTGAAGACCTAACAAAGAGACCCAAGCACAATTCCCTTCTGTGGAGTTCAGAACGGAACTCCAAGGAGATGTATGGGTGGCAATGTCTGGGGAGACCTGCCCAAGCTGTGTGACCTTGGCCTCCCTGAGATCCAACTTCCATACCTGTAAAATGAGGTAATTGTTAGTTTTCATCATGGTGACAAAATACCTGAGCAAATTCATCTTAAAGGAGGAAAGATGTATTTGGGCTCATGGTTTCTGAGGTGTCAGTCCATAGTCGGCTGTCTCCATTGAGTTTAGATCTGTAGCAGGGCAGAAACAATATGGGGGAAGGCATGGGGGAGGAAAGCTGTTCATCTGGCCACTGGAAAGGAGAGAGAGAGAGACTTGGAACAAAATATATGTACCTATTGACCCACTGACCCACTTACCCAACTGGGGTCCATCTCCTAACAGCCCATTCAACTCTGACCTTACCTGCTCATGAAGTTAGGATTCTCGAGGTCCAATAGTAATTGTAATCCTAACAGTGGGACCAGATGAAGATCAAGCACCTGCACATGCGTTTTTTGAGGGACACCTCATATCCAGACTGTAACAGGGAGTCATAGATGGCATCTGCGCATATCATGAGGATTCTCTCATAGGCATAAGTCAAGCCTCTAATGTGACGTACACGTACGTCAGCCAGCGCCTCCCTGCTGGAATGTGGATGAGCCCCAAGCACTGATGTGTTGGAAGCTCAATCGAACATATGGAGGTGGAACCTTTGGGGAGTCACCAGGATTCAATGAGGTCATCGGGGTGGTGTCCCTACCACGCGGTTAGTGGCTTGCTGTGGAAGAGAGGCTCAAACATCACACTGTCTCTCTATGTGATGCCCTTTGCCATGCTAAGATGCAGTGGAAAGGCCCCCTCCCAAAGCCACTGCTGTGACCTTGGACTTCCGGCCTTCACATCTGTAAGCCCAATGGGCTTCTTCTATTCTCTACGAATAACCCAGTCTCTCACGTTCTGTTAGAGCCGCAGAAAATAGACAAAGACCATTCCTCATCCCACTTCCCTCCTCTCCTAGGCAGTTTTCCACTGCAGAAGAGGGTAAGAAACACACCCACCATGCTAGGAGACCAACAGCATGGGATACTTCTGGAAGCTTCTCAGAAAAGCTGGGTGAGGGAGGAGTGAAAAGAGTACTTTGCTTCTCAAGCCCTCTTGGGCCACTTGAAATTAATTCCTGTCTTCAGCTAAGTGGAGTCAGTTAAATTTAGAAACACAAGGGTAAGGAACAACCCTGGGCAAAGCCAAAATTATAAGCCCTGTGTGTAACAAGGTGGTTTCAACCCAACTTGGTCCCGGAGGATGAAGTTGCCCAGCCCCCGCCCCCAGATACAACCCAGGCTTCTTCTCCCCTGCTCCCTTCCCTCTTCCTTTCAGTTTGCAAATATTTACTAACCTCTGACAGCCAGGCCAAGCCAGCCTCCCACAAGGCTGAGGCAAGCACAGTCTCTACATCCTCTACCTCGTGTCTCTGAGCTGTGTTAACATGTAGTGCCAATGAGAGAGAAGGTGAGTATGTGCTCCCCATACCCTAAGCACCCTCCTCCACAAATATCCCCTGGACTTGTTTCCCAGTCACCCTTAGGTGCTGGTAAAACCAGAACTGAATCTGGTCAAATGGGATATGGCAGAAACGAAAGGAAATAAGAGAGAAAGAAAGAAAGAGAGAGAAAGAGA
>PVHP010004572.1:0-70572 GCA_004024765.1 Zapus hudsonius | reverse complement strand
TGCGTTGTTATCCCGAATTCCCCAATTCCCCCCCTCCCCATCCCTGATCAGTTGTATATCCTCCTCTGTGGGCTGTCTGTATTAGTCCTTGTGGCAAGGTATCCTGTATATCTTAGTACTCATCCCGGTCTTCCTGGCCCAAGTGTGTTGTTACTGATGGGTGCCTAGCCTCCGGACTGTCTCCCCCACCACGGCTCTCTTATTAGAGAGGGGGGGGGCAGACAGAGAACCAGAGACAATAGGAGCACCAGGGCTTCCAGCCACTGCAAATGAATTCCAGATGCATCTTGTGTATCTGGCTTTACATGGGCACTGGGGAATTGAACTTGTGTCCTTCTGCATTGTAGGCAAACGCCTTAACCGCTAAGCCACCTCTTCAGCCCCAATGTAAATGTTTGTTCTAATGCATTGCTTAGACAATACTGAAAGAACAAGTGTGCACTCATTCAGTAGAGATGCTGGTTTTCCCCCCCCCTCTCTCTAAATATATATTGTCCATAATGAATTACATTATTTAGTGGGCAAACAATGAGTTGTTAACCTCAATTCCCCCCCATCCCCAATCAGCTGGATATCCTTCCCCTCTATTTTTGGTTCGTGTTGGTGGAACACACACTCTGAAGCTGTGACTGGAGACACCTGACCGGTTCCGCAGTGCTTTGGCCCAGCTGGGATGACTCCATGTTGGGAAGGCTAGGTGGAAGGTGTCTCAATGTTGGAGATGTTGAATCCCAAGAAAGTGAGCAGCTCGCCTAACAGGAAAAGGAAGGAAATCCATGGGACAGTGGGTTATTCTGACAGGAGCTGGGAATAGGAGCTGGCACTCAGGAGGAAGGAAGGACGGAGCTGTCTGTCAAGTGTCGCCCTGCTGGCATCGGTGGCTGGGTTGAGAGCAGGTGTGGGCTTTGGGGACCGGGGGAAGGCCAGAGGACTAGAGAAGGGGACTAACTGCTCATCCCCACAGTGTGTGTGTAGGCTCCTCCCACCTAGTCATGACAAGGAGCAAAACAGATGTGAGACACCAATGTGCAAGTGTGTGTATTCACGCCACACAGGTGTCCTCACCGCAATAAGGCTCCATTTCCCCTGCTTATAATTTAATATCTTTCCCTCATGACCTCACTTTGGTTTGCCTCATGAGTTATTCCCAACAATCCTTTCCTGATTTTTTTTTTTTACATTTAATGTGTGTGTGTGTGTGTGTGTGTGTGTGTGTGTGTGTGTGTGTGTGTTTTGCCAGGGCCTCTTTGCCAGTGCAAAATAAATACAAAATGGTTGTGCCCCCCTTTTTTTGCTTGGCTTACCTGGGCTGCTGGGGAATTGAATCCTGAGTCTGCAGGCTTTGCAAGCACCTTAAAGCTCAGCCACCTTCCCAGCCCCACCTTTTAATTTTTTTTCCATGAAGTTCCACAAAGCACATGCAAGTCTATTTATGTTATCTATCATTCTGACCTGGATAAGGGTTTTCTCACTGTAATATCAGTTCCACAGGTGGGGACCTCTGGCAGGTGATTCACTGGGAGGGGTGCCAAGTGCAGTGTTCTTTACTGAGCTGGAGTCATTCAGGCTGACTCCTACATTCTGGGCTCTTCACTTTGAAATGGGCACTTGGAAGCTGCTTTTGTGACAATCATGTGGACTCCTCACTTGTGCCTGCAGATCACAAGTAGAAGCCAAAGGAAATCCCAGCACCTCTGGCTTCATTTCAAGTTTGGTTGAAGGTACACAGATTAGTCATTATCCAAAATATGCAGTCATCTTAGATTCTAGGAAGAGCACAGACAATCCTCCCAGGTTAATGTCACTGCCCACAGGGCGAGAGCCCACCCTGGAGCAGAATAATCATGACTGACTTGTTTGTTCAGCCACCCCTCTTCCAGGACAGGATCTGACACAGGGGTCAAGGACAGTGAGCACACCTAGACCAGGGGGATTTAACTATGCACACTTCCTGCCCCTCGATCCAATCCCTCCTTTATTTAAATCTAGAGCTCATGTCAGTACCCAAAAGACAGACTTGGGGTCACTGGACCCCTTTATTTGTCCCTCTTCCCAATATAACCACATTGAATAAATCTCATTTCTCTGCCTTTTATAATTACTTATCTCGGCTCAGGTTTTTACCATCATAACTTCTATTGCAACTTTTGTGACTCAAGAAGTGGTAAGTCTCTCAAGGTCTTCTCCATGTCTATTTTTCCCTGAATTTACTAACAATTATATTTGTTCAACTCCCTGGTGATCCTTTTAAAAATATTACATTATTTATTTGCAAATAGAGAGCAAGAGAATGAGGGAAGGAGAGAGAGGAGTGGGCATGGGTACAACAGGGCCTGTTGCTACTGCAAACAAACTCCAGATCCATGTGTCACTTTGTGCATCTGGATTTATATGGGTACTGGGGATTTGAATCCAGACCCTTATGATTTACAAGCAAGTGCCTTTAACCACTGAGCCATTTCTCCAGCCCAACATACTGGTAATCCTGTTGCTTCTCATTTTCCTATAGAACAGAGTCCATCTTGATTGTTCTTCCATCAACAAACTTAATTCTAACAACATCCCTATAAAGTAAATATCAGTTTTTCTCCCTGTCTGTACTATTAGGTGGTTGTGATTGAAGCCTTTAAAAAATCTAGAAAGATATACACAACTTCTATGGAAACAGGAAGAAGGCTGTTCGTGATTTCAAATCTAAAAGCAAAGCCAGAGTGATTGTGTTTGGGGCTTCTCTGAGTTAGCTGAATACTTGATTGTACACAGGTGTCTAAACAGCTCAGGGCGAAGCAATATGCCTCAAAAGTTCCATTAAAATAACCAAGTGACAAACCTTGTGTCACTTCATTTTTTTTCATTTCCTTTTTTGAATTTATTGCATGGTAAAATTGTGACCCATGGTGTGCCCAGTTTGTAATGGGACAAATGATCTTTCTGGCCAGTGTCCACTCTCACCTCTGTGAGAGATTTCTTCTGCAATGGTCCCTCCAGCCACCGCCCACTTTCATCTCCTGGAGTGCTCACTTCAGTCTGTGGTGAACTGTGTCTTTCTCATGGCATCCTGTATGTGTCATCTGAATTTATTTAGTTTTGGTAGAGATCACAAGCAGTGGGGAGACCAAGGGTGGCCAGAGTGAGAGCTCAGCAATGTAATGACTTTGTAGATGAAGTTCATGCATCCAGAGAAATAGAAATAATGGGATATATGCAGATATGAGAGGGGGTTTATTATAGGAATTGACTCTCATGCTTTGGAAGGTGGAGAAAGCTCACAATCTCCCTCTTGCAAGCTGGAGAAAGATGGGAGTCAGTGGTAAGGCTCAGACCACCTCCATAGGCCCATGAAGCAGGTAAGCCTGTGAAGAACTTTCAGACTAAGCCTTCATCACTGCTGATGCATGGTTTGGAGTAGGAAAGTCTAAAGCTTGGAGTTCTATCCCAAAGACCCTATTCCAGTTCCCAAACAGAATTTGCCTCTGCTCTGAATCTTTGATTTCTCTGGGTGTCCTCAATGGTTTGGATGGCACTCTCCCACCCTGGATGAGGTGGCTCTTTCTCACAGTCAGTCACTCGTTTGAATGTCAATGTCTTCTGGATAGAACCTCATGGACACCTCCAAAAATAATGTCTTACTACTAACCTGGCTATTGCTCAACCTTCTCAAGGTGATGTCTTGAATTAATTATTGCAAATCTACCTAGTGGTCAATTTAGCAGTCTTACACCATATTTGATTTCCAAATAAAGAATATATATATTAAAAATATAAAATTATATATATAAATTATATTTTCAAATAAAGTATATTAAAATTATAAATATATATATGTAAATTATATATATTTCCAAATAAAGAATATATATATATATATATATGTGACACAACAACTCTGTGTACAACCCAAAATCCACTAAATCCTTCCCTAGAAGATGTGACAAAGTGCTTGAAGGGTGTCTAGTCTTTTTCACTATCCAGGAATACAAGTACTAGGATGTAAATTATTAATACTTAAATACCGACATCAAGTTAATACAGCATAGGGTATAGGATAAGGACTACGATAGCAAAGAAAACAAAGATATATGATACATGTATTTGTACAACACATGTCTACTTTAGCTTGGAGGTGACTGCTATCGCAGAAACAGCGAATGTAGAATACCATGGTCAGGCACTCTACAAGTTCATGGATGATAGTTGGGGCAGAAGCACGGTATACAGCGGAAGTTCAATCCATACCTAGAGTGCCTGAGTTATGAAAAACCACTCACCCCTGATGAAATTGCTGAGTGTAATCAGCCAGCCACCAGGTCACTGGATGACCACTGGTATGGAATGGTGCTGTACGGGGACGCGGTGCTGGTCTTTGCTGCTGGCACATGGAGCCTCAGAAGTGGGTAAGACCAGGTAGGACTTGCTGGAAGTCCGTGTTGCTGAGGACATACCTTGCCATCATGGCTTCTCTATGAACTCACTGATGCCGACTGCTATCCACAAAACAGGTCCTCCTGTCCACTTAGTCTCTTCTTGTGAGATTGCTATGTTGTGAGTTTCTGCTTGGGCCACAAATACCTCCATCTTTTTTGACCATTCAGGGAAATTTATCAACATATTTCTTTGCAAAAGTCCCATCCCCGATTCGTTGAATTATGTTCTAGTTCCCTGACCATCCAGCCAAGCCATTGGCTACAGGCATGAATTTGTAGTCACGTCTGTGGACATGTTTCCCTCTCAGCAAAGCATATAGCCAGGTGAGTGTCCAGTACTGTCTGCTGGTTATCCCAGAGAGGGACACCCTGCTTGCAGGTACCTGTGGTGGTTTGAATGAAATGTCCTCTAAGGGCTCATGTGTCTTGAACACTTGGTTGCCAGTTGGTGACAATTTGGGAAAGTTGTGGGGCCTTTGGGAGGTGGAGCCTTGGTAGAAAAGGTGTGTTGCTGGGGGTGGGCTTTGGAGAAATGTAGCCCAGCTCCAAGCCCAGTACTGACTACTTCCTTCTGCTCTGGCGATGAGGTTCCTGCCTGGCTGCGTCAGCCATGTTGTCCCCACCACGATGGCTCCACTGACCCTGGTTGTTGCTGACTGAACCTGCCACCCATGCTCAGAAGAGCCCATTAATCTCTCCTCAAACAATGTAAGGAGGTCAAAGGCTGCTACCACTAGGGTTGGGGAGGCCACTTCTGAGAAAAAGGCTCATGAGAAGCCATCCAGGAGGCGTGTACCTGTGATCCCAGCACTGGAAGGCTAAGGCTGGAGACCTGCAAGTTTGAATCATACCTTAGCTATACAGCTAGTCCTGGTCTTAAAATCAAAAAGATGGAGAATAGCTTACAGAATATTTGTGTGCTATGCACAAAGCCTGAAGTTTGAGCCCCAGTACTGTAAAAAAATTTGAAATTAGAATGAGAGTTCATCCCAGTTTCATTATAGCCTTTTCACATCTTAATATCCCTAATCACAGGATCCACACTTCTTCAAGCAATGCCTTCCTTCCAGCTGACAGGTAATAATGACCTATGTGTGCAGTACAGTGCAAAGTAATGACCAAATCAACCTAATATCCTTTGCCTCACTTACTCTTTTCTTGTGATATCTGAAATTTTACTTGAATGCACATTAACCACAACTTACCATGTTTTGGAATAGCAGAAAACTCTTCAGGCATGTCCTCAAAGCAATGACAGAATTTCCTCTTTTGAAAAAAATAAGCCTGACTAGTACTCAATTTTATTGTCTACCTTTTCTATATCCATCTGTTACCAGACACGAATGACAGTGGAAATGAATTCCATAGAGAATGTGAACATTCGAAGCCAAGCCAAGCTGATCAGGCGGGGCAGATGGAAAGTGGGAGCAATTTTCGTTCCTTGGGCAGGGTTTAGAGGAGTGGGCTAGGGCTGCTCTTTTTATCGGGATGGAAAAGGACTGGTCAGTTCTGGGGCTGAAGTGTTTCTGAAAGATCCCCGTTAAAAGCCACAATGTGCCCATTTCCTTGCTCTCTGGCTGCCCGCCAAGGGAACAGGGTAGGGTTCCTAGATTACAGCGCCAGCAAACACCTCTAACTGTACTCATGGTACACAGACCTGAAGATCTACCACGTGCATTATAAGCTTATGCCAAGTCAGATATAGAATTCTTATCAAAAGAGGCAAAACCTTTTTTTTTTTTTGGAATATTTCTTGAGTTTTAGAACCAGCTGTTGGTGCCCCGAGTCCACATATCAAATCTGCCAAGAGGACAAAAGGAGGGATGGGTGCTGCTCTGTATTCAGACAGACTTGTCAATATATAAAAAAACTACAAAAGACACATAAATAACAAAATAAATTCTATGTATTGTAACTTTAAAACAATTTTCCACATGAAAAAATAGTTCACTATAATATAGCTTTTACTTCCTGTTAGTGAAAGCACATTACAAAATGCTGATGCTCAGGTAGGAACGGGGTTGGGGTAGTAGCTCAGTTGGTGAGTGGTTGCCTAGCACGCCCAATCCCCAGCACCATATAAATAGTGCATGTCTGTAATCCCAGCACTGGGGAGGTAGAGGCAGGAGGATCACAAGTTTAAGGTCATCTTCATATTCAAGAGAATACAAAATGAGAGAAGTAATCACACTACTTGTATTTAACACCGGCGACACTTCACAAGGGCTCCCAGTCTCGCTGAGCGCTGGCCCACCTGGGCTTTCTGAGTGTGTTCCTTTGCGGTTACCCGAGAACTGCACATACTGGCCTGTGGCCTCTGAGTCCAGACTGAGTTGTGCTACATGAATGTAAAATACATTCTGAAGACAACATGAAAAATAGAAAAACTCAATTTTTATAGTTTTTTTTTTTTTTACATTTTTAAAAAGCTACCAAAGCATTAAAATTACTTTGTATGGGTCCCATTACAGTGCTAGCTGGGACATCTGAAAACAAAGCTGCTTCTAAAACTGGGGTTGTAAAATAAGCTAACAATCTGGCCATTTCTAGTGCACACTTGTTTTTATTTTAATGGACATACATTCCCTTTTCAATTGAAAAGGTAAAAATTTATGTCCTGTGCGTTACCAAACTTAGCACTATCATTTATGTGACCTAGCCTAAAACAATACATCAAATTCCGCTTACTTGTGAAATGTAATCATCACATTACATCGGGTGCACAAAGGTGTCTGGAAGAAGACAAGAAAACGCCCTGTTCACCTGCTCATCTATATCACCGAGGACACTCCAGGGCTCAGCAGAACCAGGACAGGACCACTCACCACAGAGCACATGCTTCTCTACCCAATTCCATGAAAGGGGAGTGAGATGACGAAGAGCCATACCTGTTCAGTGAGCAGGTTACCTGCTCAGCGACAGTGCTGGGTGTGTTCTCTTCTTTCCACAGCAGCCTCGCTACATACATCATGGAACATACCTGGCCACCACCCATGCATCGCTTACAATGTGACCAGTTAAGGATTTTCAGTAAATTCATCCTGATAGACTTGAAACCCCTGTTGGTTGGAGTTGCTTGCTCCAGACAGCAGCACGCGGGAATCCTTCTTTTGCAAAAGCTGTGCAGACAGCAGCAACAAGGCCTTTCACTGAGGTCACTCGAGATCACGTTTCTAGTCCAATTCCTGTCCATTTATTTCATTCGCCAAAGCCACGGGCACAACCACCCCCTGGCGGTGCAGCTCTCGAAGAACATCGAGTATGGAGTCCAGTTCTGTGCGGAACTTGTCCAGCTCCCGGTTCTTTAACTGGGCCAGCCTTTTCCACTTTTCAACTTCTTTGTTTTGCTCGGTTTCTACTACTTGGCGTGTTTGCTGGATAATCTGTAAATAGGAAAATTCCACATTACTTTACAGGTCATAGTGGAAATGAAGACCATCTAATAGCCTCAAAGAGTGCATGGGATATTGCTGAGCAGGTGTATATGGAGTTTAGGACTCAGGTCAACTGCAAAGCTTTGCAGGCCTTACTGTCTTAAAAAGGTTTCCAGAAATTCAGTCTGTTATGAATCACATGGCTCTGATACCCTCCAAGCTTCCTATGTGGAAGCCCTAGCTAGCCCTTGGTATGGAGTAAAGACATAGTGTTAAATTAGGCTCTGGTCTGACAGGGTCAGTGTCTCCAGAAGAAGAGACATCCAGGCATTGCCTTTCTGTTTCCTCAGCTCCACATCAAGGGAAGTCCATGCAAGAACAGAAGACTGCACACCAGAAGTACAGCCCTCACCACAGACCAAATGACTAGAACCTTCATCAGGACTGCTGGCCTCCACAACTGAGAAAACACATCTTGGCTGTCTTGACCATCTCTCTGGGGTGTAGGCTGTTCTGACCATCTCTCTGGGGTGTAGGCTGTTTTGACCTCTCTGGGGTTTAGGGTGTTCTAACCATCTCTCTGGGTGTAGGCTGTTCTCACCATCTCTCTGGGGTGTAGGCTGTTCTGACCATCTCTCTGGGGTTTAGGGTATTCTCACAATCTCTCTGGGGTTTAGGCTGTTCTCACCATCTCTCTGGGGTTTACAGTGTTCTAACCATCTCTCTGAAGTGTAGGGTGTTCTGACCATCTCTCTGGGGTTTAGGGTGTTATGGAAGCTTGAGCAGACTAGTCACTATTCATGCATAGCTGAGTGTCAGCAACAAGGCAACTATCATTATTTTAACAGATAACTATCTGTTAACTATCATTATGTTAGCAGATAATGAGGACAAAAAAACACTATGTCCTCATTATCTGCCACTTTAATTCCTATTAATTTATGTTTGTCATTACATGTAATGAGTGTATTACTAGTGCTAGGTTGTTGTACACATTTACTGAAATAACTGGACATGGAACATGGCTCCCAAGGTAAGATGTATACTACTAGGTACCCAGTAACAGATAAGAACATGACACAAATTCTCCTGTCTCAAATACAAGGGAAGTCAATATTCAAGTATTTGGGATTTTGAGTCCTATTTTCTCTTAAAGGCTATACATTTATTGTAAGGATGATGATGAAAACACTAAGAAATAGCTTTGGGTAGGGCTATCAAAACCATAGCAAACCAAACACGTGTAAAAGAGCTATAAGATGAGGAAATGTGGTTGTCTGCTTTACCTGCTGAAGTTCCTGTTCTCTCTGCTTATGCCTCATTTCCATCTGCTTAATCTTCCTTTCTAAGCCCATGAAGTGTTTCATCTCTGGTGTATGGTTTTCTTTGGCTTCTTTCAATTCTTCTAAGAGCTTTGTAACCTAAATGAAGTGGGAATTGAAAACTATGACCACAGGCAACAATTCTCTTCAACCAGGTAATTCCTGAAAACATTAGTATAAAATTTCTCTAGATAAGGGCATCGTGGATTCTTCTGCAAAGTAATAGCCCCCATTCATTATGCCTAGGAAGCACAGGCTCATTCTAGCTGAGTTGACCTCCTTGTGATTGGTTCCAAAAGACTGGACCGCCTTGTCCCTCTCACATATCTGGTTATAGGGCTCAAAATGAAGCTGGTTACTTTCTCTGGCTGCAAAGTGTTTCTTCATAAGGTGATTACTTTCAGGTTTGAAAAGTATAGTTCAATTGTCCAACACAATTGTTCAATGAAGAGTTTGATGAATAGATAGTTCTCTTTCATGAACCCTCATAGTGTTTGCCTCAGTGTCAAGAGCTAGCTAGAGCCTGGATCTTAAGTTCCTCCTAAAGCCCCACGTGTTACTTGCACAGCCTCTGACACTACCGGAAAGTGGTAGAAACTATGTTTACTTTTCCGTATATATACACCTTTATGGGGGTACATTCTAATTCAGTCCATGTGTACAATGTGTTATAATCAAATGAGTAAGCAGGGCCTCCATGTCTTGATCAGTCTTGAATGGCTTCTTTCTTTTTCCTTTTCCCCTTCTTTTAGATAGTGTCTCACTATATGGCCCAGGTTGGTCTGTAACTTGTGATCCTCTTGCCTGAGGCTCCCACATGCTAGAACTATGCAAGAACCACCAGCCCCAATTTGGTTCCTAAGGCTTTGAGAAAACATTTACCTAGGTTATAAACCAAATATCATGAATAAAAAAGTTTATAACCAGTAATAGGCATATACTACCTGCGAAGTATACAAATATAAAATAAGAACATCAGTTCTCTAAGCTGTCTTTAGGAATTCTGGGGGGAGATGTAAGCCCTTTCTCTACAATTTCATGGTGTGAAGAAATTCTTTAAAAATTAATTAATTGAGAGAGAGAGAGAGAGAGAGAGAGAGAGAGAGAGAGAGAGAGAGAGAGAATGAATGAATGAATGGGTACACCAGGGCCTCTAGTCACTGTAAACGAACTCCAGATACACACACCACTTTGTGTGTTTGGCTTCATGTGGAAACTGGGGAGTTGAACCCTGGTCATTAGACATTTCAGGTCAAGTGCCTTAACCACTGAGCTGTCTCTCCAGCCCCTAAACTGAAGATTTTTAGTCAAGAAGGCATGGAAAACTTATGCTGAAAACCTATAATGAATGCTAATCTATGAAAGATTAACTTTTTTGTTAAGGGTATCAAAAATCCCAAAGATGTGAGGAATACGTGCCTGAGTTTGCAATGATTGATGATGCAGCACAGGCTTACTGGAGGTCGTCATGCCATTGCAGCAGATAAGATTTTGAAGGGATTTGTTGTGAAAGCATTTTAGGTACCAAAGGCACAGAACAAAATGCTAGTATAGAAAAACCCTTTCCGTTTCCATGATGAACATGCAAAGTGGGAGAGGTTCACTCCCAGTGACATTGAGTGTATTTGATTTAACTGTGTTGAAAACTTCTAATCACTGCTCAGTTTTCTGACAGCTCCATATTTCTACATATATGACTATGTATATTTTCTACAAATATGAACAACTAAAAAACAGGGGCTGGGGAGATGCTCAGCAGTTAGGAAAGATTGCTGCTTAAGCATGAACTCCTCTGGGCCAGACTGTCAAGTCTGACACATGTCGTAACCCTAGCTTATGAGGGACAGAGACCTGAGATTGGCTGGGGCTCATTGACAACAATAGGTTTGGGTTGAAGGAGAGAACCTGTCTTAAAGAAACACATGGATAAGCGATAAGAGGAGAACACCCAGCATTCTTCTGTGGCATCTGCACACATGCACATGGGGTGTGCATGCCTGCACACACATACCACACTACACTTGCGGTCATGTAGAATAACAGGGTCGGGGATTTCTTCTTCCCTGGGCAACTGAAATAAAGGGGCCAACACATAAATCAGTTGTTTCAGACACTCAGTAACAACACACAGGACTATGATTCCTGAGAAACTCCTTAGCTGCCCACCATATTGCCTGGCAAGAGTTGGAAAGCAACAGAGAATAGCTGAAATAATTCCAGGAGCTCATAAAGGGCAGAGAACACCCCACATTTCCATCAGATGGAGATGGGATGCCTCAGAATACACGGGATGCCAGAACGTCAAAGGGCACTTGTCACTGGTGAGAATCTATGAGCCTTGCTAAAGCAGCTATTGAAAAGTACTTCCCACTAAAAAGCAGGTAGTCAAAGAAATAATTTGGGTATCTTTACTTATTGAGTTTTAGAGTAACATAGCTTGAAAACACACCGCAGCTGTTTTGGTTTGAATGTACCTCCAAAGCCTGTGGCTGGATGGACACTGTTATGGTAGGAGTAGGTTACTTATTCTAGCCGCTGCCCAGCTATCTCTCCAGCAGGCTATTTAATTTGAAAACTGGTTGTTGTAAAAGCAACTTTGGTCTCTTCTGCCCTACTGTGGGATGTTGTAGCATGAAGGCCTGCTTAGATACTGGCACCATGCATGTGGACTTCATACATACCTGCGTGCGTGCGCGCATGCACACACACACATGTTATTCAGTCTCAGGTGTTCTGTTATAGCAGAAAACAGATTAAGACAATGGTTTTTATATTTTCAAGTATCTCAGTTACTCTTAAACTAAGAACTGTCTTCATCACTATTGCTGCTAAACTAGTGATATGATAAATGAACTAAAACTGACCTTGCAAACATGAATGTGTTTTCCTTTATCATTTGTCTTAAACTTTACTTCAAATCTATGAGACTCTAAACTTACAGCTTATGGCTAACAAAACTTTACAAATATTTTAGGCACTGCAAACAAAGCCTAATGCTGAACTACAGCCTTGCAACTCCTAGAACAAGACATAATTATAGTGTGTCCATAATGTAATTAGCTGTTTTTTGTATGATTTAATAGATCCTGAAAAATAAAAGGATACACATGCTTAAAGCATAGAATGCACATTTTTTTCTGTTTTTCTTTTTCTAGAATCCAAAGGCTCTTAGACTAACAACCATGGTGGTTTCCACAGCAACCAATTTCTCTTAATGACACTGTTACTGTGAGCCAGCATGACTGTCAAGGTTTATTTATTTCTTAAATAAGGAAAACCAGAATGTGTCACCCTCAAATCAGCCTCTTTGACATATTTTTTCATCTCAAGTAAATTAAAAAGTAGAAAGAGAAAGCACTCTATTTTATAGAAAGCCCATTGTATCCCCCACTCTTTTCTGTCTAAAGGGAGGGTATAGAAAAGTTCCCTTTCACTGGAGACAATGCCACTTCTTATCAGATGAGCTTGAAAACAAATCTAACTCCATTGTTTCCTCCCCATAGTTCCCTGCCTTTGCAACCCTAAAACTGATGTTCTTTGTCCTGTCCTTTCTCTACAGATTTCCTATTCTTGTCACTCAAGACTGAGCTTTACCAGGGTCGAGGGAGTTACTTTTCCGCTTAATGAGTGTTAATGAACTTGTTTGCTTTTCTCTCATTAAGCTATTATTCTTATAAGAATCTGTCCCAACTAAACTTATGAGAGTTGAGGAAAAATTTTTCCTCCTTAACAGGTGCTGGAAACACAGACAGAACTTTCTGGGAAACACCACTCTCGGTGGAGCCTGCAGATGGGCTTCTTGGATAAGTGGGAGAAGCAAGTACAAGCTAAGGGTTCTCACCAAAGTCTGTTCCCCCAGATCTCATCAATCACTCAATCACTCTCTCAACTCAAATCTCTCTTTTCTCTCTCAGTCCAGGCTAGCCTTAAGCTCACAGCAATCCTCCTGCTTCAGTCTGAATTATAGGCATGAGTCACCATGCCTGATTTCCTAGTTGTCTCTGCAGTAACTTGTTAAGAGAGGAAGGTAAAATCTTTTTATGTTCCTTCCTTTACAAATTCAGATGGGCAGGGGTTAAAACTATAACAATTAGCTGATATGGTCTTTTGTAGGCATGGTTTTGGGTGGTTTTCAGCTAAAGATCCTTAGCTTCTAAGAGGGCCACTGATTTTGTTGTTTACTTTTTTCCTTTTTGCCAACTATTGAAGGAAGAGACTCACAGGGTAGAACATAGACACGGGTCTTATAAACCTGTTATTCAAGTAAGGCTCCAAAGCTGGTTCAGTTTACACAAAGGGATAGGGGTCTCATTGTTTGTTATGTTCTGATACCTTGGCTCTTACGACCAGTGAGAACATCCTAGTCTCTGCCAGCTAGGGGGTGCAAAACACAAGGGACCGGAGATAGAAGTGACAAGTAGTGTCCTCTGACTCTACTGCTCTGTGCAGGTGCTTCCAACCTGCAGCCTACAGCACACATGCATCCCAGGACAGCTATACATGCAGCCCAGCACATTTGCAGTGTGCTGCAATGTCATGTCCAAGTGTTAAAAAGGTCCCAGTACATAAGGAACTTCTGGCCCTCAATCTTTGTTGCTTGGTTAGTGCTGGCAAAGTCCTATCCAGGAGCCCAAGTGCCACTGGTTAGTAAGTCTGTGACTAGTCATTCCATATTCGATGGAGACTTAGGCTTTTCTAAAAAAAAGATTACTTTTACATAGATCATATCCTAACAAAATGTCTTATGGTTATTGTGGAAAGATAAAAGTTTAAAAGACAACACAAAGCAGTTTCCAGGCCAGAGACTCTCCTACTAAGATGACAGCAAAACTTCAGATTAGAATTTACACTGGCTTGAAGTTCCCTTCACCCACCAACCTCATTCTTCCCTCTCCAATTCCTCTAACTCTTCAGAAGCTCTTTAGATCTCTGGGTCCCTGGATCAAACCTTGTACTTCAAAATCTGTTATCCCCTCAACAAACTTCCAACTCTCCCAGAAAATCCTGAAAATGTCCAGCTGCAAATTTTAACTTTCTTTTCCCTGATTTATGAAAACTTCTTACACCTGGACTTCAGGACTGAGACACACAGATTGCTTATGTAAATGTTGACAACCAGGAAATGACTCTAACAGGCTAGGAGAACTTATATCCAAATCTATCTGTACTGCATGCAATATTGGATGATACATCCTTAGTGGAGTTTTCCCAACCTGGACAGCTGTGAAAAGTTCTACCTGACATGACTTAGTCTAGTTAGCAAAGCAGACTTAAGAAAGAGCCCAGTCAATCACTACTGCTGCATTTATATACATCATCAAGCCAAGTTTAATCAGACAAGCCTTAATTATAAACACAAATTGGTGGTGGTGTGGCTCTTTGATAGAAATAGGAGAGAGGTAGAGAAAAGTCTGTCTTATAGAAAATAATGACATAGTGGACTGGGGAGATAGCTCACTTGGTGAAATGCTTTCTTTGCAAGCATAGGGACCTGAGTTCGATCCCTAGAACCTGTGTTAAACAGCTAGGTGTGGTGGCATGTCCTTGTAATCTCAGAACTGGGAGGTAGAGACAGGTGGGTCTTTGGGGCTCATTGGTCAGCTAGTCTATTCTAACTGGTGAGTTCCAGGCCAATGAGAGACCTATCTCAAAATAAGGTGGATGGTACCTGAAGGAAGGACATCAGAAGTCCTCTGGCCTCCACATGCCTGTGCATAATATGCATCCACATGCATACATATGTCCACACAAACATGCACATGCATGAACACACACACAGAAAGAGAGAGAGAGAGAGAGAGAATTATACCATCATATCCATCACATTTGAGTCCTCCTCACTATCTTCAAGGTTTTGTCCTTTATTTACATGCCATCTGGCTTCTGTCCAGAATTCTATTTTCCTTTTAATATCAACCTAAAATTACCTAAATTAGCACTGTTTACCCTTCTGGCTTGGAAATGAAGACTTCCCCTTTCTGAACTCAACAACTTCATCCAAACTGCAGAGCAGCGGCACAGTCTCCTGGAGACATTCAACCTGTAACAGGTGCTTTGAGGCATCATCTGGAAACCATGGCTTAGGAATTGCAATGGATGTTTCAACCACTGATCTGTGTTTCTTTTGTTTCCACAGAAATACTTCTTACTAAATCAATACCCAGGGAACCCAAATTGCTAGGAACCACCTCATGACAAGAGACACCTGCATAATTGAATGGACCTATTTTAAGGAGCAAGACACTAAGTTTGACACACGAGTTTGATCCTAGCACTTGGGAGGCAGAGGGAGGGGGATAGCTGTGACTTTGAGGCCAGTCAGGGACTACAGAGTGACACTAACCTAATAAGATATGGGACAATGTCCTTAAAGGTTTCCTTTTCTGCTTGCCTCAAATTCATGTTTGTTTGTTTGTTTGTCTTTTCCCCTCTACCAATCTCTTACACTACAACCTTTAGCTCTTCAACTCTAATGTCTTTAAAGGAGAGGTCTAAGACACTGTGGTGTTCCCTGCAGTGAGGTTCCTCTATGTTGTGTGCTCCTCATGCTAAAAAAGTTTTTCTCTTATTAATCTGTCTTCTGGGATAAGGTTCATCCTAACTAAGAACTCATGAAGACCAAGGGAAAACATTTTTATTTCTCTCTGACAATACTTGACACAGAAATGGCTTTGACTACCTAATTTTGCTTTCTTAAAAAAAAAAAATCAAACAAATAGACATCTCCCACCTCATTTGTTCAGTGCTCACAACAGCAAATACACACATATAAACAACTTAATGAAAGTATCTGAGCTTCATATGGGGAAAGGCAGACTTCACATAGATTCGTCACTAATATTTTCCTTTTTAAAAAAATTATTTTTGAGAGGAGAGAGAGAGAGAGAGAGAGAGAGAGAGAGAGAGAGAGAGAGAGAGAGAGAGAGAGAGAGAATGGACATCAGATACCAGATGAGTACTGGAGAACTGAACCCTGGACAGCAGGCAAGCACCCTTAATCACTGAGCCATCTCCCAGCCCACAAATATTTTCTTACTATATGATGGAAACTTCCAGGTTATGTCATGATGTACATTTATTTAAAATGTGTACATAAATATGAATAAGACTGAAGTACCTGAGAAAAACTTATAGTGATCCAATATTGTGGTCATTCCTTACCTCTTTTTGTAGGATTTCTTCTCGAACTTGAGAAACTGCAAGAGACTCTTGTTTTCCCTGCAGCTCATTAACTTGACTTTGGAAATGTTTTATAAGTACCTAAGAAATTGTTAGAAGGACTGGGTTAATAACGATGTCCCTTAAACATTATGTGGAAAATATAAGAAAATCAACTCACAACTGAAAAATATCTTTAAAAATAATTTTCTATAAAGTAACATTGTGAAATATACAATATTATAATTATGTTTTGTGACAACGATGCTAAGTGTTTATGAAAAAGCTATTAACTAAAGTTAACACAACCATAGTGTCTGTGAAATGAATGTCGCTTTTGTGTTTTCCTCAAACACTGAGGACGGGTGAAGGTCCAGGTCGCCCTGTGATGCTGCTGCTCCCACTGCTTTAGTGACCAGACGCTACTGACTGCTTCCCTTACAACTGAGCATCATTCATTGCATTTGTAATTCTCCAGAAATAACTTACAGTGTATGACATTACTCTTCCTTAACATAAAATCACTGATGTAATGCTCACAGTTGCTTTTTGACACCTCCATTTGTGGGGAGAAAGCTAGGAAGGATCTGCCTGGGTGGCTATGTTGAAAAGCACTTTAAATACATTTCACTACATTACTAGAACAACCCCCCTTCTGAGCCAAATAAAATTAAGGTGTTAATTTCACTATGCTTCACCCCTTAAATACTTCAACACTTACCTCATTATAAATAGGGGAATTTCTCAAGAACATTTTTATATCTATAAAAATTTATAATAATTTAGTAAATATTTCATACCATGTCAATTTAAATTTCCTCAGTTACAGAATTTTGAATTACAATGATAGGAAGTAATTACAAATGGAAGACATGGTAACAATTAGATTATTTGTTGAGGTTTTTCCCTTAAGTTTTGTTTCATCAAAATTAAATCCTAGAGAAAGGACCAAAACCAAGACCAACATTTAAATCTTCTACACCTTTGTCCACCATGTCTTCTTTTTGTGGCTATGCTTTTATATATGTAAGTGGTAGAACCACAGAATTAAAAAGAATTATTTTATTAATTTGCACATGTGTATGTGTGGGAGTGGGCATTCAGACATGTGTGCTACTGTTTGCATTTGGCTTTATGTGGGAAGTTGTGGATAAAAGTTCTTTTAATGCTCACTTCACCCTAACATCACAGTAAATGGCCACCTGGTGGATATTTTCAGACACTATAAGGAGATAAATCTATTACCTAAGATAGACTTAATTATTCAAGGAGATAATGTCAGACGACTGCTTCATCAGGGCTGGAGCTGCACATGTCTCTCTGTTCATTACTGTGTACCCAGTGCCTGACTGAATGCAGACCTGAGTTATTTGTTCTGTTAATGAGAGGTAATGGGCAGGAAGAATGAGGATAAACACTTGTCATTTGGGACTTGAAATGGAGGGAGGCACTCAACATTCAAATCCAAGTCATCCAGCTAGCTAGAGACATATACCTTTGCCATTGGCTACATTTAGGGGAAAAATTATTTGAGAAATGTAGTAACCAAATAGTAAAAACACTGTTTACAGGGCATGAATTTGAGGTAAAATTAAATATACTGCAATGGCGTCTCCTATTAGAAAAACCAAGCCAGAATCATTTTCCACCTATGTCATCAACCTGAAAAACTGAAGTTAAAATCTTTTTGAGTCAATAATGTTCTGTTAACAGTGTTAAAAGCATCTTCCTGAGGACTAGGAAAGGGGGGGGGCAGACTTGCACACACCTCCTGAGTTGCCACTTTACGATTCAGTTCAGCTACTTTGGAAGAGGAATTTTCTACTGCATTTTGGCAAAGCAGCTTCTCGATTTCCCTCTGATGAGACTCTTTGAGGGATGTAATGTGGGCTGCGGTGTCCTCCTTGACCCTGCAGAACAAACAAGAGAAGATGTCATTCCCGACTCATAGTTACCCCCTCCCTAGGAGCACCAGAAGCCCGGGGAATGAGCAGAAAACGGCAAAACCACTGTTGAGTGTTTGATCCCTACAATCACTCTGGGAATTCTTATTTAGTAGATTTTAGAGGGGCAAACTTGAGTTCAGGAAGAATGATGTACTTGGTCCCAGAGCTAGAGCTGTAGAGCTAGAGCTGAAGTTGAGCAGAGTCGGACTGTAAAGTCTGGGCCTTCCACTGTATCCTCAACTGGGGCTGCATTCTCCAAGGGGATGGAAGGTTCCAGCACACCTGCTTGAATGTCAACCAAGACTTTCTGTTTAAAGTACACCTGGATGTCGTGTTCTGGTTCTTCCTGTCTGGAGAGTCACAGTGGATCCCTTTAGGATCTTTAGTGGTTTGTATGCAGGCAGCTCACCAAAATTTGGTCCATGCACATGGCTCTAGGGATAGCTGCATGTTTTAAGAATCGAATAATTTTGTGGTACTTCTGAGGACACAGAATGATTTTCACTGAATGGACCTAGACAGTAAATATGAAAGAAGTTTCATCTGTCTGACAAAATACATGCTTTCAGAGGCAGTGAAGGCATGAGCCACTGCTGATAACTTACAAACTCGTCAGTTCTTTCACTGTATGACTATTTCTCCAAGCAGTATAGGTTCTAGGAAAAGGATAAAAACTGAAAACACTAATAATATAAGTACATTATAGTAAAAACCACCTAAATTCAGGAAGGAAAGTTTACTCCTCAGACTCAGGAACTATGAAAGAGCAGACCGACAATACTAGAAAGATTTTAAAGGAAAATCCCCTGAAGGAAAACTTATAGGACAAAACTGAATTTTAATTTCTAGGAAAGAATGTTATTCTTCATAAATCCTCTTGCATTCCTGGATTCAAGACTGAGTAAGGTTTCAGTATGAAATAAGGTTTCAGTATAGAGTGATGTCGTTCCCAGCTGTCAGTAAGTACTGCAGTGCCTCCCATGCGCATACTCCCCAGCAGGCTGCTAAGCGCATGCAATAGCAGTCTTGTGTCTGTTCTCAAGGAGCTACCTACCAGGCTGTGTGTGCTGCATGCTGATGGAAGAGCTGCAGGAAGGAGAAGGCACTTTCCCCAGAGACGACGAGAAATGTTTGTGGATGAGGCAGGAAGAAGATGGCAGGTTAGGCATCTAGTGTGAGAGAGTGGTAACAGGACTTGGGATCCTACGCAGAGAAATTTAGGCTTTTCATTTGAAGAGGTGGGCACAGTGACCAGGGATGGATACGAGAGCTCTTAAAGAGTATTAGTGGTGGTTCTTTAAGCCAGATGGTTGGAGAGGCAGAAGCAAAGGGTGCTCAGGAGGGAAGACCACAGAAAACCAGGCATGCTGCACTGTTTGCTGCAGTGAGGAAGAAGGTGCAGCGCCCTGTGGACCACGAGCTCAAAGTAAAGGTGGTAAAAATGCCTGGCAATTGAAATTAATGTAGCTGTGTACAGGGTTAGGCATGGGAGCTGGAAAATGAGTTATTGTTGATTCTAAGAGATAATCTAATAAAAAGTCATAGCTTCAATATATTAGAGCAGGCCTTGAAAAGTAAAGCTAGGGATCATGACGCAAGAGAAGCCACATGAATACACAAGTTAGGCCACAGAGAAAGCACAGAGAATAAACAAAGAGCCAAGAACTGAATTTTAGCAAAAAGCTACATTTTGGGGGAGAAGAAAGCAGAGTCAGAAGTTTCAGTCAGAGTTGCCAAGTCTTAGATAGAGGTGAAGCGAGGAAGCCATTTTTGGAAAGGCTGTAAAGTCGACGATGACAAAGGAAAATTAGGAGAAACTCTCCAAGTGAGACAAGTCATCATCAAGAGACCTGGTCAAGAAGAGTGGTGAGGCCCAGTGCATACTATACTCCCAGCATGCTGGAACCCGAAGCCAAAGGATCACAAATTCAAGGTCAGCCTGGGCTACAGAGCAAGACTCTTGTCTAGTGGCGGTGAGGTGGAAATAAATGGAGAGACTATTTTTGAAGAACTGGTACTCAATGACAAAAAGAACTGGAACTTGGATTTAATCCAGGGAGGGGAGGATCTAAAGCTCAGGAAAGACCCTGGTTTACTAGAAATTCTGGAAAGAGTTGAGAATGAAAGTTCCTCAAGGACTGGGAGGATGGTTCAGTGGTTAAAGGCACTTGCTCCCTTGCCCGGCAGCCTAGGTTCAACTTCCAAGCCCATGTAAGCCAGACACACAAAAAAATTGATCAAGTGTCCAGTATTCATTTGCAGTGCTAAAAAGCTCTGGAACACATGAGCATGTACAAATAAATAAACTAAAAAAGGAAAGTTTCTCAAGGCACGTGTGGAGTGCAAGGATGAGGAACTTTGCCAGTGAGTTTTAGGATTAGCTGTTTCTGCCAGTCATCTGCCTACAGCACTCACAAATGATGAATGATGACAGGCTCAGACGGTACCAAAAAAAAAAAAAAAAAAAAAAAAAAAAAAAAAAAAAAAAAAAAAAAAAAAAAAAAAAAAAAAAAAAAAAAAAAAAAAAAAAAAAAAAAAAAAGCCCCGTCAAGTAAGAGACATGGTTGGAACTGGCTTGGAGACTCGGGTCCATCAGAATCCAGGGCTCCATGAGGCAGAAATTCTACAGAAACAGATCCAGTCTCAGCAAAGGAACACAACATCACAAAATCTAGTCATGGATTCAGTTTACATCAAACATTACATAGAGAAGGATGGCTTATAATGACAAAGGTCCTTTGTGGTCCCATGTTTGTGAACAAGTTAATATGCTACCTTTTCATGGAGTCTTCGAATTGGTGTGCGGCTGCTTCTGATTCCACCTTCAGCTGGTTCCTCTCTAGCACGAGTCCCTCCAGCTCACTTTTCAGTCTGTAGTTCTCCTGCAGCACCTCTGAAATATGGGAGTCAGTGAAGGAATGTGGCTGGTACAGCTTGGCACCCAGGGTTCCAGGGACGAAGCTGGCATGTCCTTTAGTTGGGTGCATAGCATCTTTCTTCACCCTCCTGGAAGACGCCTCCTCTCTGCTCTTGGTCTGATTGGACAGCATCACTCTCCTCTCCTTCTGAAGCTTCTCCACAGTTCTGGAGAGGTTTTGTATTTCCCTCCCTTTTGCAGCCAGCTCTTCGGTGAGCCTTGCCAGCTTAGCTTTGGCGTGGGCCTGCTCTACCTGGAGCTCTATAGACTGGAACTCTTTGTCATCTCTGCCATTTCTCTTGCGTTCTAATTCAGCATTCTGATGTTTAAGAACATCTATTTCAACTTCAAGCTTTCTCACAGTGACCTGATGGGCTTCCTTCACGTCCTCCAGCTCTGCCTCAAGGTCTTTAATTCTGGCTGAGCTATCCCGCTGGTTCTGTGGCGCTTCCTTCAGTTTGTGGGCAAGCAGCAATTCCTGCTCCTCTAGTCTCTGTTCATACTGAATCTAAACAAAGAATCCAGGCATTATCAACCCCTGATGAACATTTCATTAGATATCAAAGCCCTGCATTCTGCTAGGCCCTAGCTACACTTTCATTCAGACACTCACATATTCATATATCTTCAACTCTATGTATGAGATACTCAAATGTATTTAAGTCCTACTTTACCAAGGGTATACCACTACATATTTTCATAATTGCTTTATATATATTAGATTACACATGTGCTTATAGCCCTCCAAAATGTTCTAAACCTTAAAAATAAGAGCCAGACATAGTGGTGGAGTCTGCCTGTACTCCCAGCATTTGTGAAGTGAAGGTAGGATGATCATGAGTTCATGGTCAGTCTAAGATTACCTGATTGCAATACTAATTGTCTACTCCAAAACAGTCACTGTGCTTTCAAAGATGGACTACAATAGTAACTATCAGAACATTGCCCCAGCCACCAGAGTTCAGAATTTAAAGGAGAGAGAGAGAGAGAGAGAGAGAGAGAGAGAGAGAGAGAGAGAGAGAGAGAGAGATATCACAAATAATCCAACTGAAATGACTACTACTGTGGTAAATCCTGTGAGGGAATGTTTTGTGGGAAACAGTACAGTGTCTGCAGAGAGATCATCCATCAGGGAGTCCAGGGAAGGCTTTGCTAGAGAAGCAGAACAACTCACTGTGGGAAGAGGGCAGGACAGAGCATGCTGCTCAGAGGTACACAAATCTGAGGTTGTAGAAAACAGACAAGAGAAACAGGCCAGCACTACTAGATGGAAACAACATGGTAAGAACATGCTAGACAGCAAGGGAAGGTTCATCATTTGTGAATGAATGAAAGATAGTCAAGGGTGTTAACAAAGAAACAAAAGGCTGATGCTGTGTGTATGCACATGCATGTGTAGAAGACAGATAAGAAAATATAACTTTGGCTTTATTGTCAAGAGCTACAAGTGAAGGGGAAGTGGATGTGCAAAACCTAGTCGGAAGATTATTACAGTAACTCAGGCTATTTTTATTAATGATTATTGTACAGCGGCTGGCTAATGAAAATAATTGGGCTGGGAAGATTGCTCAGTGGTTACAGGAGCTTGCTTGCAAACCTGACAGCTCTGGTTTGATTCCCCAGTCCCCACGTAAAACCAGATGCACACAGTGACCCACACATGTTTGGAGTTTGAAGCAGTAGCATATACCCCGGTGAGCCCATATGCACTCTCTCACAAATAAATAATAGAAAAAAAATTAAAATGGTAGAATTGAAAACTATAAGTGCAAGTGGATAAATTGCAATAAGTTAGTTATTATTTCTTTTACATACGAGGAAACCAAGGCTCGGAGTAGACGTGATACTACACTGAACATCAGTCTGATTCCAACACATGGCTTTCCACTATGCTGCAATCTATGGGCAAGGTCTGCTCAAAGTGGAATGGGGAAACATGCAGCAGGGGGTTGGAACAAACACATAGAAAAACAAAGGAAGGAACCAATCAAAGCTGTATGCAAGAGGGTCACAAAGGAGCAGTGCAAGAACTCATGACACTGGACCCCACGTCCTTAGGGGTGACCCCTCTCTCACAACTAGTTTTCTTTAGACACACAGAGTAGAGAAGGAAGGATGAAGTGAGACCCAAGGCATGGAGATGAAGGTCGCTAAAGGGAGTATGTGTTAGGATGTAGGGTACTGAAAGGGGATAGGGTAAAGGGCATTAATCTGCTTGACTACTGTTTGTATAATCTAATGGTTTTCACTTGTTATTCTCTTGGGATAGCATGAGTGGAGAATGAAGCACTGTAGCACAGGTTTGGAGTCAGAGGCCTTGGAGCAAACCACCATCAGTAGGATCTGACCCAAGGTGGTCACCTTGTGAACACCTGTTTCTTCTTTGGGCAAACAGGATCTATGTCTTGTAGGTGAGTGAAGGTTAAGCAAGATGAATGGAGACATTTGTGAAAGCACCAGCACAGGCTGCTTAACAAAGCTACGTGCTGCCTGTGATCCAAGCTCTTGGGAGCCTGAGGCAGAAGGACCCCAAGTTCCAGCCTGAGCTGTTCAGTGAGATCTCATTTAAAAAGTCACTCCTGCCTCATCCCCTCACTAGATAAACTTCGAAAATATTTTCAGCAACTGTAATTTCTTCTGAATGCACATCAAAGGTGCTTTACTTTTTCTTGACTTAATTTCCACTGACTCTGGGAATGTTGAAAGACAAGGAAGTTGCTGCATGAGCACATTCAGAGGGCTGGATCCAGTCTTCATCCACACTGACTACCACTGGTAGTAAAGGTTTTATGGGCAAGTGTGCTAAGAGAAGATAGTTCCATGAGATGTAGGAAGGCCTAACCCACAGCCCACCTCTGGCCTCCCTCTCTCCAGCTCCACCACGCTAACCTTCATTTTCTGAAACTGTTGCTCCATGGCACGGAGACTTTTCTTTGCTTCTTCATCTTTGCCTTCCAGATCGGCTTCTAGCTTCTGTATCCTTTTTTCCATAAACTCCACTGTGTTTTTATCTACCGTATCACCAGCAGCGGAGGCAGCCAATATTAGAGCAGGTAAGGAGTTGGGGTATCTTCTCTTCAGAATCCCTTCCATTTCCTTAACCTATCAAAATATGTAAGTATACAAATATCTGTAAAAATGAGCAGCTTAATAGATAAATGGTGCTATATCCGTTATGTCAAAGATGTTTACAGCATGCCTATATGCCGAGTCAAAGCACAGACTGCAGAGGAAATGTAACAGATCACCTGGTTTTCAAATCCTCTAGTATAACATTTAATTAATACTGGTTAATTTACACAAGTCCTTCTACAGTCACTCAAGACACACCGTCAGCCTTTCCCTTCCATTAGTAATTTGCAGTGTTCTGGAGTACAAAGGTCTTCCCCCTCCTTTCTGTCCGCACCCCTTCATGGGACAGTGCTTCTATTAGCCACTAACTGAAGAATTACTCACATGCACACAGCATGCAAACCTCCTGCACTAGACCTCAAGCTTCCTAAGAGCTTGCCCCTGCCTCCACATCTCTACCCCTGTTCAGCTCTTGCCTTTAAGGAAGCTTTCATTTAAGATGACCTTTTGAAAGTCTTCATAAAAGACTAAATACTTTTCATAAAATTCTATACACAATGATATTTTATGACCTTTTGTAAGAAAGAACTGTACTAGAGTGCACAGGAATTACAGCTTGGTATTATATACATCTACATGCACATGTCTGCAAGAAAGCCTTAACAACATACATTAAAACACACACTTCTTTGAACAGTTTCCCAGCCTATGCAGTGAAGAAGCAGTGTGGTGCAGTGGTGAGAAGCGTGCTTGGTTAGGCTGTGCTATCTGTCAGCTTTAGCAACTGAGCCCCTCAACCCAACCAAACCTTGTGCTTCATGGATAAAATGGAGATGCCGACAACACAGCTCACAGGGTCAATGCAAGTGAGAACTAATTGACTTTCATCTTAATAAATCTTTGCAGAGTGCTCAGCCTATAATGAGGCTGATAAATGTTGGCTTTTATTATGATTTTGTATAACAAAAATATCTTTCCTGACTGCTGAAGCTCGAAATCCTGCATACAAACAACATGATTCATATGGGGCATTTCAGAGATCACCATCTGCAAAGTGGACAGTATTTCTTTTCCTGAAATTTGTCCCCACATTCAGTGCTGCACCATAAATCGGGATAAATTAAGATGTAAATGTGATGATTTATTTCACCTGGACAATTTTTAAGATAGTTTTATATAACACTGCATTTCTGGCCAACAAGGATCAACATTTGAAGTCATAATTTTTATGTTAAGCACAGTTCTTTCCTTTCTCTCACACATTCAGTTTGACAGGATTTCTCGTGAAGAAGTCATTTAATGCATTCTCAAGCATGGAAGAATCCAAGCAAAATAAATCATGGACAATAATCATCTTAGAGTAGCTCTAGCTCTTCCACCCACTTCAATACTGGCCTTTTTTTGACCCTTCTGCCACTACTAAGTCATACCTGTGATTACCAGAGAAGGCCCTGTGAAAGTCCTACAGCTGAATTCTTTCCGGTCTCCCTCTTCATAAAATAGGCTCATACTCAGCCCACTGATGACCTCACAGGTTTTGATTTGTGATGGAATAATATCAGAGAATCATGCTACCTTATGAACAAGGCTATGACTTATTTTAGTAATTACCTATGAATATAAATACTACATAGAATTCCTTAAAAATAGGAGGGAAAATTAATTGTAATTGTGCCTCGCCCCTCCCCCATTACTTCAATGAAAACATCTTCATTCTAATAAGCCTCATTATGAGATTTTAATAAAGTCTCCTAGCCACACTCATTATAAAATAATTACTCTGTTACAACCTTGGGGGTTCTTCCTCTGCTTTGCCATCCACTTCTTTTTGAGACAAGGCTTCTTATTTGACTGGAGCTCACAAATTAGGCTTGACTGGCCAGTGAGCCCCAGGGATCCTCCTGTCTCTGCTTTCTCAGCACTGAGGTTACGGGCATGTGCTATCACAACTGGCATTTTTACATTGGCTCTGGAGATCAATCTCCGGTTCTCAAGCTTTCAAGGTAAGTATTTTACTGATTAAACCATCTCCCCAGCTGTGAAGGTTACTACTAAGCCTGATCAGTAAGCAAGAGTTTATGTGACGACAGCTCACTGACTGGCTGACCATTCTGTTTACAGGGTGTTTTGTAACATGTTTCTAAGCATTACCAACATATTCCCAGTTCTAGGATTTTCCTCTCTCATTATCTTCTGCCAGGATAAGGACTTTTTTTTTAAAGAGAGGAAATTGCTATGCTACTCAGTTTGGCCCTGAAGCCCTGCTTCAGCCTCTCAGGTAGCTGGGACTATAGATCTGTGCAATCATGCCTGGCTTACAAGGAGAAATACCAACTCTATGCACAAAACTTCAAATGTATGCTTCCGTCCTTCTAGGTATGAAACAGAGCTGACAGGCAAAATGTTTTAACTGAGGAACATCACTCTAAAAATTATTTCTGAGGTCATGGATTATATAAAAAGGTATTCATTTTTATTAATGATATTTTAAATAAGAATTTCCCGGATAATCACATCTTGTGGGAAGTCCTGAAATAAAACACACGGTATATAAAAAATAGCTCAATAAATCTATGTACAGCACATACTTGTCTCTCCAGATCCTGAATTCTTTTGGCATCAGCTGCTCTTTCTTTTGAGCGTAACTTCTGTTGAGCAGATGGACTCCCAGAATCAGCTTTTAATTTCTCAATCTGTCAGTAAGAAAGAACATGGTGAGAAGTGCATCAAACAGAAAAGTGGTGGGTGGGGGCCACAATATTACTTCCTTAGAAAACACAGATCCATCTCTTTCCTTGGTCTCCATCCTCCCTGGGGACAGCACGGGCTGCTGGAGATGAGGGCACAGAAGCCACATTGGGCTCCTGCTCTTGTACAGAGATGGATGGAAAGTTAAGGCACAGATCAGTAAGCAAACTAGTGCCATGAAGAACACAGAGCAGAGTGAAAGACCAGAATCAAGGGGGTGGGGGAGGGACGACCTAGTCAGAGAAGGTTTCCTCAGGAGTAGAACTTTGAGCTGAAATTTGAAGAAGGATCGGTGAGATACGGGAAAAGCCAAGATCAAGTGAGCAAGCAGCAAGAGCCTGGCTCACTCAAGAGCGGAGCAGTTCACTCAAGTGTGGCAAGAGGAGGAGGTATGGAGGTATGGAGGCAGGGCTGTAATAAAATGCTGGCCTTTATTTGCAATCTAATCTAAAAACTGACTACTGATTTAAACTCCAAACCAGCTATTCAAATTCATGGACTTGAGTAACCGGGCAATGACACAAAGTGACACAGAGCTGATGATGAAGACAAGAAGGTTCACCAGCAAAGTACATCTAAAATGACAGATTACCTCAAGCTTCAGCTTCTCGATCTCTTCATTTGCTTCTTTAAGCCGAAGCGCATCTTTATCCAGAAGTTCCTGATTTTCAGCATACCACTGCAATCTTCTCTGTAGTCCAATCATTTCTTGTTTATGTGTTTCTTCTAAAATTTTAATTTCATATAATTTTTCTCCTATGAAATAAAGTAATTCAATAACCTGATTGTAATATTTTAATCTATGGACATAAACAAAAACCCCAAGAATTTGAGTAAAAACTAACCTCTGCTTAATGAGAAATGAGACTCTTAACAGCCAATGTGTACAACAAAGTGTCCAGTATTATCAGCAATGGGAGACAAGAGAGTGTGCCCATGACCCAACCTCCTACCCCACAGCAAAGCCAGCTATCTAGAAATTTTGGACAAACCAAATGTTTCCCACTGACTTTATGAAAGTTGTTTCCAAGGGGAAATAAACAGACTCAAGGACAATAAAAAGAAAGGATGACTACAACTGAATTAAAAAATAAAAAACTAGCCAGCACTGACAAGGGCTGCCTGCCACATACTACCATAGTTATCACAGTAAACTTCTTTAAAGAGGTTTTCTGGGGATTGAACTCAGGTCCTTATGCTTGCCTTATGCTACCACTGAGCTATAGTCCAGCCCCACAAGCTTTAAAAATATGGTTTTACAGCCCCAAGATGGTAGTTAGTGTAGTGCTGGAAGGCACTGCATAAGCTGCCAGGGAAAGCTGGTCAACAACAGCTGGAGCAAACAGAGACCACTGGCATGAAACTCAGTCTGCTGCCGTGAGTAGACTGACCACACTTCCTACTGGGAGAGAACAGTGAACAAAGAAAAGAGCACTTGTGCAATGGAGGACCCTAGGTAGGGGGGAGACAATCAACAGCTTTTAAATTCGGACAAATATTCCACTTAGTGAGGGGGAGCCCTTAACTGGAACTGGGAATTTAGGGCAATATGCACTGGATCCCGGACTCTTGGGCTCCCAAGAAAGGATGCACTATGGGAGTGATTGACAGAGAGGCTACTAAAAATAGAATCTAGGTAATCCAGAATTGTGTTATATCTGTTAACCTATACTGATCTCACTCTCTGATGGAGATTGTGTTTGTATTTTTCAGAATGCAGCGAGAGAGCTGTGGCTCATCTAACCATACCAACCAACCGCAGCTGAGATCCTGGCAAGAGATAATTCACCAAAGGCATACTGTGGAGGATCCATATGGAACCCCACAGAGAATGACGGGATGAACAAGGGACCCACAGCCACAGCCATTCAATCAACACAGGATAACCCAGTGAGACAGAATCCAACAATTTTCAAAACAAAGACCCCTAAGTTCTCAACATTAAAGCAGCCTTAATACTCACCCACCACGACTCAGGGAACTGAGTGGAAGAGGGGGCAGAAAGATTGTGAGAGCCATGGTGGGGGAGAATATCCAGAGGCATGATGCCCCTGAGTAACAACATACTAGGGCCAGGAGAACCGGGCTGAATACTAGGCTAACCATGGTCCTCTACCACAAGGACTGATCCAGATGACCCACGGAGGAGGATATCCAGCTGATTGGGGATGGGGAAGAGGGGCATTGGGGAACTAGGGATAACAACTCATCATTTGCCCACTAAATAATATAACTCATTATGGACAATAAAAAAAAATAAATCAAAGGAAAAAAAAGAAGAAATGGGTACTTCTGTTATGTGAGTTTCTATGTGAGTTAAAGAACTATGTAAAATTATGAAAAAATATGGTTGTAAAGATTAACAATTCTTCTATTTTGCAGATGTAAACATCATTGCCTTGGGGCTCAGGAGATAGATCAGACTTTACTGTTCTTGCCTTTCAAGCACAGGAACTGTTACATCCCTAGAATACATGTTTAAAAATAAAGCAGGGCATGATGGCATGTGCTTGTAACTCTGGTGCTGGAAAGGCAGAGACAGGCAGATACCTGGGGCTCGTTGGCCAGCCAGTCTAGCATACCTCGTGAGACTCTGTCTCAAAAGAGGTAGATGGCACCGGAGAAATGACACCTGAGGTTGTCCTCTGACATCTACACAACACATCATTTTTTTTTTAAACAAACTTGTGAAAGTGGATTTCTTTGTAAATACAGTACACTGAAGCTGAAGGTATTCCAGATGGGAGCATTACTTTGGCAGAAAGTGTTCTCTATTTTTCTAGTCCTGTGTTCTGACTCTAATCTCTGATTCAGTGGTGGGCTGGAGGGTCACCTGAACCCCTCCCCCATTCCTTCACTCTCACATGTGACCACCTGGAAGGTTTGTTCTGTGTATTTGTATCTGTCTTCCCGTGTTTCCCTGGTGGTGACATGCCATGTTTATCTCTGCATTCACTACAAAGTGTGTTTGTGTACAAATACTGAAAAGCCATGCTTTGGACCTAGGGATAAAGAGATGGACCTTGCCTTCAGGAAGTGCAGTCTAGCTAGGATCACAGACATATAAACAAGTAACCATAAAAAGCCACAGATTCAAAACCATTCTTGATTTTGTTTGAATTTGCAATTATTCCTGTTAAAGCAGATCAAAGCTATATACTTTCAATAGCTAATTTTAAAATGTTTCTAAGAGCACAGGATACTTCAAGTGTGGTAGGTTGAATATATGGCCCCACAGACTCAGGCTTGAAGCTTGAGTCTCCAGTGGGCACAGCCGTGCTGGAGAAGGGAGTGTCACTGGGGGCAGATCATGGAGTCTAGCCCTAAGGTGTGTTTGGGGGGGAGGATCTTCAGTCCAGCCCTCCTCCCTCTACTAAGTGTGTTCAGAGAAGTTTGAGCTCTGGCAGTTCATGCTTGCTGGTGTTGGGGTTTGCTTGCTGTGATTATTTCTCTCTGCTTGGAACTATGGAAGTAAGCAGCTTCTTCTGCCTTGGAGGGTGTTCTCCTGGATTCTGTATGCCTGAAATAAACCCTTTCATGTCTGGTGGAATGATTGTCCAGCAATGCAGAGCTGACTGCCACATCCAAGAACAGCATTTTGTACCACTCTGTACCATCCAGTGTCTACTGCATTAATCCAAGATGGAAGAGTTAGAGGACAAAGGCAATGGCTGCTGCTCTGGTTTCACCTGTGGCATAAGCAACCTGGTCCTTAGCTTGATCTCTCTCCTTTTTCATCTTTTCCAAGTCTACTTCCAGAGCCTGCTTGTCCTGCTTCAGTCTTCTGATTTCTTCCAACAAACTGCCTTTTTCTTTCTTCATATTAAAGGAAATAAGAAAAAGTAAGCTACAAACATAATAAATTGTGATAGACTATCTTTCCTCAATCCAGCAAAAATATCACTGTGAAATATTTTCCTAAATATCAGATCTGATTTTATTACTGAAAAGGAGGGTTCCCCACCTGTGAACCATAGTAGCTTACAATAGTCTCTCAGGATCAGAACCAATCATCTCAGCACTGTATTAAAATTTTTCCAATTACTCTTGTTCTGTATCTTTCTCATCAACTTCCCAAGCACTCTGACGTTCCCTCTCCCTGCTCAGCACCTACAGTCCATCCCCTGCAGTTAGGAGGATGGTAGAACCAGTGAACACCACTATGGTGGTTCTTGTCTTAGCGTTAACCAAATGCCCTTAACCATGGCCTCCGATGTCTGTCACACAACCCAGAATGACTGACAACATGATTGACCACAACGACTAGAAATGTCCTTCTATTTCACTCAGGCCACAGAGACCTCCATGCTGTTCTGTGAACCACCTCCTCAACACTCGGGCCTCCCTCTGCCCCCAGGGAGCCAGGAAGCTCACTCCTTCACTTCAGGAAACCCCAGAAAGACCTTGCCTAGCCCCTTCTTCTAAAAGAGCAAGCTTCCACTCCTCCACAAAGCCTCCACTTCTGTTATTGTCCATGTTTTTCTGCTTGAATGTAAGCTCCTAGTGGGCAAGACCTGTGTCTCTCATCTGCCAGCTGCATTTCCAATGCTCCATGAGACGCAGCAGAAGTTATCACTGACTCAGGTCCACTGTTTATGCTATTTTTTTGTTTGTATACTCCATTTTATATACTTTAAAACCTGTTATGCACCAGATATTACACTAAGGGTTGTTTAGAATTGTGTGCTAACATGACTGCACAATAAAATGTATTATTAAATGTTAGTATATAATTAGTTCTTTCTAAGTAATAATCATCCAGCAAGACTGGTAAGACTACTTAGCCTAATGCATGTCCTACCCTCGGGATGCAGACATGTGCTAAGTGGTTCTGAGTATTGAGAGGGTTGGTTGGGACGATAAGATACAGTTCTTGGGACTCACGGATATGAAAATCTTAAAGAATTAACTTGCCCCAAATTCCAAAACTTCTTCCATTAATAAGTACAGCCTTATAAAATTTTAGGTTATGCTCTTGATAATACAATTTAATAAAGAAAAAGTTACAGTCTTGCATTTCATTTTTATCTTACATACCTGGGACACAAATGTTTGTAAAATATAATCTCTCCTGTCTAGAAGTGTATACTTTGGAAGACAGGTAAAAAGTTATGAAGTTTTTAAGGTAACAATTACCTCCAAATCATTCTCCTATTTTAGATGTACACTGTATGCATTCCAATGAGGAATTTCTTTGAAATCAAGAATGTATGTCCCAAATTTAATGTAACTGATATAGCTTCAATGCTAGAGTGTAAAGAGGGTACAATTTAAGCCAGTATTACAACTTTAAATCAAGGTCACATGAATACTAAATCTTAGATATTTCTTAATTTTAAATGGTATACTGTAACATACAACTTACATATGTATTATGAAACAGTTTTCACACATATTGGGAGATGGGGTTTTTTACCATCTCCAATAGTTAAAGTCCTTATGCAATATACCTGTACCACCCGTAATTCTGCTAACAGGTCTGTAAAATTCTGGGTTTTGGTGGGCGCCGAATCTTCAACTACTTGAGTCAGGAAACGATTTTTGTGCATCTGTTCCCTGATTGTGAAAAGAAAGAGATTATTTTCCCCCCTTTAAAAAATAAGATATTCCTTTCGATATAAAATATTATAACTCTAGAAATATAAGCAACTAAGATAAAGATCTTATTTGGTCTAAAAGATAAAAATGCTAACATACTAAACAATAAATAGACTTTAAGAGAAATATTTGTAATTTTAATCTAATAGGACACAAATGCTAAGACTTTTGGTTTATTCTGAAATGTAAAAAAAAATCATTCCAATCTCAGAAAAAAAGTAATCATGCATTAAAACATGCTCTGTTTTTCTGGTAGTGTGACTATATTATTTGTCACACTCTTCTGGACTCCTTTCTCCTCTAAGATCCCTATCTCAAGCAGGACAATGGTGCAATCTGTTTCTGGAGCTTCTTGGGGACCCAGAATGAAGCCAGGCTTCCACTGAGACCACACCCTTGCTCTCTTAGGACATCTCACTGTTACTCTATCTCCAAAGAACCTGACCTAAGACCAAAGTGACACTGTGGTTTGGTTTCTTCTTCTTTCTTAGTATTAACCACATGGTTCCTTAGGAAATAGTTAAGCACCTCAGGCTTACTGACTGAGCAAAATAAATACCATTATGTTCAGAAAGTGATTCAAACTCAAATATGACTATATTGAAAATAAAGTACATACTAACCATCAACACTTAAAGAAAATTTCTCTGTATATTCAACATAAAAGAGCTACTAGAGGTGAAATCAGTGTACAAATGGAAATAAAATGTCAAAACAAGTTACCACTAGTTTTCTTAAATATCTTTGTTGACAATAATTAGATATATTGTATGAGCAAATCTTGTGATGGTACCCCATTTCCCTCCTTTCTGTCCTCAACCCACTGGGGGCTCCTCCTCCACTGGGGGCATACTGGATCAAAATATCCAGAGACATTGCCTCTCTCAGCAACAACAAAGGGGGGAGGAAACTGTCTATCTCTAGTAACCACTATTTCTAAGAAAAATAAATACATTAATATAACGGTAAAATGCTTAGAAACAGTTAAGTATACTTTGTTTGTAAGGGTTTCAAAAGAACTTACTTTAAAGAAGCTAACTCACTCAATAAATTCTGGTTTTCCTTAAACATTCTCTCTTCATTTTTTTTGTTTTGTTCTTGGAGATCTTTTACTTGATTATACAATTTTTCATTTTCCTTTTTGAAAATAGAAAAAATACATTTTATTCAAAAGTTAGCAATACTTGTATAATATAAAATGTTTGTAATAGGTAAATCATTTAGAGTAAGGTCTTTTAAGTTTCTTCAATTTTTAAGCAAATAAAATCTTTTCCAAAATCTATTATGTTCTAAGCTGTTATATATAAACAATTCTTTCTGAAATGTTTCAAATACACAATCGAGAAAAAAGTTTCAAAACTGCCATAGCTAAAGAGCCCATTGTCAGTGTATCACCCTGCACATCATAAGCATAAACAGGAACCAATGCATCCCATCTGTGAGAGTTAGGATGGGACAAGGCAGTGGGATTCTGTCTCCTCTTCTGATTCTGGCCTGGGGGGTGAATCACAACTTGGGGAAAACTCCAGAAGTTGGGCTTGTAGTGGTGAGAGTGTCAATATAGCCATAATGGGTGCCCATGCTTGTACGTAAAACTGACTTTATGCAGGAATTAAAGACCAAGTGTTCCTGAAAGCTGTTAGGACAAGGCAGAGCCCAGACCTGACCCAGCTTGTGTTGGAGTGGCTTAGTGTAGCTGAGGTAGAGAAAGGAGGAGATATTAGCCTACACTTGGATGCTCTGGCTTATTTGACCTCTTATAATTAAAAACTCTGGATTATCTCATCATGTGTTCTACATGCCTGGTAGATGGCACTTCAGCATATACAGAACTACTGAGTCAGGTTTGTAAATTTCGTATTGTCTTCAGAGAGGACAGCTGGGTCTGTAAAACCGTAAACATTCCTCTCTACATGGCAAGATCATGGAGGTGAACATGCAGTTTTAACTTGAGGGCAGTGTGTCCTGCAAGATCATCCAGAGCAATAGGCATGGTAAGGTTTTTTTTTGACAGCTCCCGGGTAATAAACAGTGCATGGTTCAAAGCTCAGATTGTAGTTGAAAAAGAGAAGAATGTAATGAAAGAGGAAGAAAAGAAGAGTAAGAAAAAGAAGAAGTGAGGGAAGGCAAATCATCTTAACCCATCCAGGCTGTTAACATACCTGCCTCTATAAACAAACACAACTCAAATTACATTAAAAAATTGTTTGTCCATTGGCAATTGATTTTAGATTCATATTTATGAATATAAAAACAAATCTCACTAGACTCTATTATAAAGCACTGTAGGAAATTGAGAAAAAAAGTTCCTAAGGAATAAGGCTATATGAGAACTAGCAACAGGCAACATTGATTGCATTTTTGACTGGTTACTGTGTTCCAGGCTAGAAGGCTGATAATCACCATCACTTTATTGCCTTATACTCATTTCAAGGAGGAAGACACTGGCTTAGAGAGGGGAGAGGGTTTGACCTTGGCTGCACAGATCCCCAGTACTCAATATGCTATTTCTGGGGACATGAAGTCATACCAGATAGGGTATTAATGACAGACCACAGTAAAAATTCCACCAAAGCCCATGTGGTGAAGGAGTTTACTGGGATAACTCATGGAACATAAATGAGGGGTTACTTACCAGATAACCCAGAAAGATGTCCATAGCCACTTTAATTTGGACCATGTGAAATGTTTGTGCTAGCTGGGCATAGCACTACATGCCTATAACCCCAACATTTAGGAGGTATTGGTAAGATCACATGTTTGAGGCCCACTTGGGCTGTGATAGTGGGTTCTAGGTCATGGGAGACTCTGAATTTTAAAAACAGGTAGGAAAAATATATAGCCAAGATAGATTATAACTGGTTAAATGAGCTAGAAATGTACTTTTGTTTTGTGTATGTATGTGTGGTGTGCACACATGTACATTCATATGTGCGTGGTTGCATGTGAAACCAGAGGACAACATTGGGTGCTATCTTCAGAAACAGTCCACCTGTGTTTGAGACAGGGTCCTTTCCTTCACTGATTAGGTTAGACTGGCAGGCCAGTGAGCTCAGGAATCTGCCTGTCTGCCTCTCCAGTGCTAGGATTCCAGGCATGTGCCATCTCATACCCAGGATTTATTGGGTGTTGAGTAGCAATTTCTTTCCAATGGAAACATTCCATTCTGGAGGGATGCTTCTTAAGACTCAGAAAGTAATCAGAACTTTCAAGGATCAGGAAGTTAACAACTCACCAATCTGACTGACAAGCCCCCCCCCCAAAAAAAAAAAAAAGAGTTCTCTTTAAGTGGTAACAACTGCTAGGGAGAAGGGACGCTCATCCAGCTGGGCTCATCCAAGCAGCAGGGAGGCTCCAAGGGTCAGCTGGGGTGGGCATTCTGGTGATACAGGTGCCTGAATCACCTATCTTCTGGTAAATAACCCCTCAACCCCAATAAATCCACTATTTCATCAAGTTGGGCTTGGGTGGAATTTGACTTTGGTCTGTCATTGGTGTCCTATCTGGAATGAATAGAAGTTTGTTCACATTCCCCCACCTCCCCAAATGTACCACAGTGGGTCCTAGGGACCATAATCACGCCATCATTCTTACAAAGCAATCCCTTTGGGAACTGGACTATCTCTCCAGCCCCAGACACATTTGCTTACATCTTATCTATACAGTGAGTAGTCTAAAGAAAGCACACTGAAGACACCCTGCTGCACCTGCTGATAGCCGTGAAGAAGTGTCTCTTGTTCCTGGATCTCTTTCTGAATGTGCTTCAACTTTTCTGCAGTGACAGGATCAGTGGCTTCTCCAGAATTTAACCATCTTTGCTTCTTGCTTGTTTCTTCCAGGCCACTTAACTTCAAGAAAGTGTAGTAATGGTTTTATTTGGAGAGAGAAATGAGGACAGAAATGAGGAAGAGCAGAAATGGTGTTTAGACTCGAGTCTTCTATTAATGACCACCCATTCAATCTGAAGTGATTTTCTGGTGAGTGAAGGCCTCAGATGTTACAGTAACATCCTCTGAGTCTAGACATTCTACAGCAGATCTCACTGAAACTTTGATTTTTCTCAAGGTTAAAATGAATGATTTGCTCATTTTTATTATGAACTTTACTATATGAATATATTGCATATTGGCCATAATTCCATCAAGTTATACCCTATGGTCATCTTCTCCCACCCCCATCCCATTGAAGGCCCTCCTCAGTGGGATACAGAGTTGCTAACACTAGAAAAGCATCATATGATCCAATTTGGTTTGCCCCAGGTTGAATTTAGTCATGTAAGGTGTACTCTCCAGAATCAGGTCCCCATTTTATACAGCAATACATCGAGTCAAACAGCTCCAGGAACCAAGTATGACAAGGCATTTAGCAAGAAGCACATTTTTTAAATAAATAAAGGGGAAAGCCAAAACAGTCTGCTTGGTACCTTGGCCTGAAGAATGTAATTTTCTTGATTCAATTTCAAGAGTTCATTTTCCTGTTGTTTCTTTAGTTTTTCCAACTCATTTTTTAGCTCCTTCTCTTTTTCTGAGAAAGTGACTTTAATTTGCTCAATTACAGCTTCTGCACCCCTCCACTTTTCCTCTGCTTCCTGAACTCTTTTAAGCATAAATAATTCTTTCTCCATGTTCCCACCACAGAATCCCGAAGACTCCTTTCAAGAAAAACACACATGACTTCATTATACTGGTTGTATATCTGATACTAGAGCATAAACAAAATGACAAAAGGCACAAGAAATTTAACTGACATGGTTAATAATGTTCTATTAAAAAATCAGTAAGGGCTGGAGAGATGGCTCAGCGGGTAAGGCACTTGCCTCCAGTGCCTAAGGCCCCGGGATCAATTCCCCAGGACCCACATAAGCCAGACCCACAAGGTGGTGGCCCTGGTGTGCTCTCTCTCTCTCTGCTTGAAAATGAATAAATAAAAAAAAAATTAAAAAAAATCAGTAAGACTGATGTCCCTCTTGAAGGAAAGAAATTTCAGGCTTGTGTTTTCTTACGTGCACAGTGTGCATCAATCACATATGTTTTATAACAGGGTTACTATGATATCATGAGATCATGAGGTTATAACTATCAGTGTGAACTTAATACCCACCATCTGAGGCTGGACAAAGGAGTCTGCTCTAGGAGTAGCCAGGCAACTCTCACTTCTGGGAGCCGACTTATTCAAAGCTGCAGGCTTGAGGAGTTTTGTTCCGGATAAGATTTCTAAGTATTGCAAACAAAGAAAGCAAGCACCACAGATGTCAAGATGAATGTTTATTTGGCAATGATGGAACAAACATGAGAACGGTGCTAATGGAGCCCTCCAAGAGGGCTGTGGTTGGCCACCACAGCTGCCCCACTGGGATCCCCACCACACCAGAACAGCCGCCAGTCAACCTGCTGCTCAGTTTGACCCAAGGCACCTGAAATGTCAAATGGAGCTAAATGAATGTGAGGAGACTATGAACTTCAGGCTTTATTACTTTCAAGAATCAGGGGCTTGTGTATGATGAATGAGAGCAGAAACAGCAGCTGGTAACGATGGAGCATTAGCTAGAGACTACGCATAACAAGGTATTATGGTACCGATGACACAAGATGCACCGCCCAGAGGATGTTCTAACAGCTAGCCTAAAACTGCTAGAACTCAATGGTAATACATAGTAAACGAGGGTAAATGGGACTGCTGAATTATTATATTCAGGCCCATGTTTTCACTTTGCATGTGTGCCCCTGAGTGCACATGCCGTGGCATACAGTGAAGGTCAGAGGACAACTTTCAGGTTGGCCCTCGCTTGTGCACCTCATCTGAGGCTCTTCGATTCTCACTGCGGTTCCTTGCCTGCTGCGTTTGCCACACATTTCCAGGAACTCCCAGTCTCCACTTGCCATCATGCATGCTGGGATTACAGAAGCCTGCCACAGCTCCCAGAGCTCTATGTGGGGTCTGGGGACTGAACTCTAGCACTCCAGCTTAAGCAGTGTGTTTTACCCAGTGAGCTATCTGTCCAGCCCTGGTTTTTCACTTTTCAAGTAATGTCTAAATACCCAAAGAGTAGAAATGATTCTGAGGCTAATACATTAACAGTTAGCAATAAGCAGTATTTAAGGGAGATCTCTAGAAGGAATCTTAAAGGCATATTCTAACATGCCAGGCTCTAAGCACTCATAAACATCAAATGTCCTAGAGGTAAATGAATAACTTCAAACTTTATACTTTTATAATGATTTCCTCAAGATGTTAACTTTTTTTAAATGTCAAGGCTAAGTTTTCATTAAAAATGGTTATAAAATATTTAGAAAATATAAAAAATCCAAAAGAAACAATCCATCAACACCCTCCCACAAAAAATTTCATTTCTTTCTTCCTAGGCACACAAAGATTTTTCTTTCAGGCTTCTTCATGCATTCATAAAAAAAAAACTGAGCATGTTGGTTTGAATGCAATTGCTCCCCCAGTCCACATCGGTTCCTGTGTTTGTATACTTGATCCCCAGATGGTGCTGCTGTACTGAAGGTTATGGCACCTTTAGGAAGCAGAGTCCTTTTTGGTTGCCCACCAGAACTAGATGGTAAGAACCTATTGCTGAAGACCACATATGCTTGGGCTATAGGTCACTGAGAAATCAAGTTGGAGCTGAGCAGGAAACCTCCTCCCTGTTAACGAGCTGACAGAAAGCTGTTAAAAGCTATGGCTGCCTGCAGCCCTATAGGAGAGAGAAGTCATCATCGGTGATAAACAGCAGTGGACCTTGAAAGCCTTAAGACTGGCCAGCCAGGCCAAATGTGCCAACTGGGGCAATAGTGGCTCATCTATTGTGTGGAAACCAATGGCTCTCTAATTGAACTGGAGGCCTGGTATTGAAGACCTAGTCAAAAGCCTATGGTGGGGGAGGTCATGAGGCCTAGAGGAGTAATGTCTACTCTTGTCTGGCTAAATGCATATATTATGCCCACCAAACTGCCTTATAAACACTGTTTTTAAAATGTGTATACCCATTTATTAATGCTACTCTCACTCTTGTCTAGAGAAGCTTCTCTTTTCAAATGGCGGTGACCACTGGGATAGCTCAAAAGTCACCATAGAGTTGAGAAGAAATGACAATGGAGTGTTCAGCACTGGGACATCTTTATCACACTTCTGGAGGCTCAGGGTCTATTGTGGAAGAGGTACTGAAAAGACTATAAGAGCCAAAGGAAGGGTAGGACTTCTTACAGTGCAAACTTCCAGACACCGAGTGCCCTTGATGCTCATGATCTCGCAGACCTTCGTAAGACTTTCAAACTGCGAGGAAAAGATGATACTGAAACAAAATAGAGACTAATTGAGAGGGGGAGGAGATATGATAGAGGGTGGATCTGAGAGGGGAAAAGTGGGGGCAGGGAGGGAATTATCATGGTTTATGATATATAATTATGGAAGCTGTCAATAAAATGCTAGAAAAGAAAAGCAGTGCCTTGCTGGAGAAGTGTCAATAGGAGGTGGGCCTTGAGGTTATAGCTGGCCCATGTGCCCCCCTCTCTCTTCTCTCTCTCTCTCTCTCTCTCCTTCTACCTGTCAATGTGATGCTGACTTCCTGCTCTTGCCATGATGGACTCCGCTCTTTGGAACTGTAAGCCAAAATATGCTTTCCTTCTCTAAGATGCTTCTGGTCCAGTATTTGTTCTGATAGATGGAGTCATTGTTGAAGCAACATATAATCCTTTCAGATCACTGCAAACAGAGAGCAGGGTGTGCTCTGCTAGCATGTGATTCTCCTCAGGACCTGGCAGCTAAACACAGGTGGTTCTTATGTTCATAACTCTAGTCCTCCAGTCTTTTTGCACCAGATGTTTCCCTCCCTAAATTCTGATTTTGATTTTAAGATACCAAAGTATCTTATTATTTTAACAACGGTATATTGATAGTATCTTCTCTCTTGATGCAGGAAAGAAAAGTTCCTTGAATATGAAATTCAAACATGAAATTATTGCAAAATTTGGAAGTTAAAAGCCCACCTTAACAATAACACATTAAGAAAATTCAGTCAAAAGAAACCAACCAAAATAATTCTAGATTGAAGAAATGATGGGTAAGGAGCATTCAGTCTCCTTAGTAACCCAGAGATAGGATCTTGCTCTAGCCTAGGCTGACCTGGAATTCACTATGTAGTCTTAGGGTGGCCTTGAACTCAAGGCAGTCCTACCTCTGCTAGATTAAAGGCGTGTGCCACCAGGCCCAACTTTCTAAACTTTATTCACAAAAATATCGCTGTTTCCATTCATCATCCTCTATATCATTCTTCCTATTTTTTTTTTTTTCAGCAAGTGTGACACTTCCATGCTCAACTGCAGTGGTTCAACACACTCAGGGAACTGTTCCTAGTTGCTGGATTTTGTTTCCCAATTTTCCTCTTCTTTAGCTACTTACTTCCTCTGGCCTGGCATAGTCTTGGTCCTCACATTCCCAATAATGCAAGGATTTCTTGGATGGCTACCTCTCCTCTCTCCCATGAACTCCAATTCCTCTCCCCATCCTCACTGCCATCTAATGACCTTGCTTTTGACTTGTGAGAAAACAGAAGCAACCAGAAGAAAGCACCCACATTTTCTCCCTCCCATATCTATAATCTTCCTTCCTCTGGCTGCCTCCACGTTTCCTAGGACACGGGATCATGTATGTTCCTGGCTAATGCCAACCCTACTGTGCTCGTCTACTCAGAACACTGCCCTGGTAAAGACTCCTTCTATCTACCACATGTCCATTCTTTTCCTTTCTACTCACTCTCTCTCTCTCTGTAAAAAATGTATGTATGTGTGTGTGTATATATATATATATATATATATATATATATATTAGTAAATAAATACATTTATTTATTTATGTGCAAGCAGGGAGAGATAGAGAAGAAACAGACAGAGCCTGGTACACCAGAGCCTCCAGCCACTGCCAAAGAACTCCAGATGCATGCACCACATTGTGCACCTGGTCCTATGTACACGGGGTCACTAGGCTTTGCAGGCAAGTACCTTAACCACTGAGCAATCTCTCCAATCCCTACTCACGCTTTCTTAACAGCAAATAAACATACAGCCACCTTCCCAAGGGAGAGTAAAGCCACACTTCTCTTGCTCTTAGTCACTACTGCTCCTCTTTGTCCTGCCCAGGCTCTTCCCCTGGTGGTCTGTGATGGGAGCACCAGCCCCAGGCTCTTCCCCTGATGGTCTGTGATGGGAGCACCAGCCCCACTCCTCCCATTCAGTTTGCCTCATGCAGCTGTCACTCACTCCATGGAAACTAACTGACTTTCCTGAAGATCCTGCTTGCTAAAACAATGGCCACTTCTCAGGCCTCTTCTTTCTTTACCTGTCAGCAGTAAAGGACACAGCTGATTCTTCTTCCCAAGGCCCTACACTTGATTTCACGATTCTCCGTGTTGTCAGGCTTCCTTTAACCTCACTCTGCTGGCTATGAAGGGATTCCCCACCCCCACCCTGTTCTAGTTTTTAACAACCTCTCAGGTGGTAACTTCAGTCTGTACCTCCCTCCTGAACTGCAGACTTTGTTTCCTTTCCATCTCCACTGCTAAGTCAAACAAACTCCTTGTTCACCTTCAGCCCTAAATCTACTAACCTTTCCTTATCCCAGGCAGGGGCACCCCTGTTATTCCAGTTGCTTGGCTTGAAACATGAGTGACCCCAACTAATCTTTCTTATTTTCTGTTCTACCTTTAAAAAAAATTGTCATCCAACTGCTTTGTCATCACTGCCACTATCCTTGGCTCAAGACCCATGACTGCCTGTGATAAACTGCACCTCTCAACAAAGCAGCATAGCTCCTTAAGACGGATTCTCGTCCACAAAAACAAGAGAACAGTAATACAGTGGATGTCGTAAATATCTTGGAAAGAGTGTACTCTTACCTTTCTTCCTGGCCGGATTTGAGGTGGGAATGGGTCTCATGGCTTTGCTTTTCACAATGTCCTTTGAAGTTTTTTTTTCAAGAGCAGCAAACAACTTGGGTGGTGAGCTGGGTTTGCCATAGCCTGAGCTCCTAACTGATGCATATAGTCCACTCTGGGGTTTTCTTTTAAGCAAAGGAGGTGCACTTCTAGCCTTCTTGGATGGTATCTGTTTACCAACCCCAGTCCCTTCTTCTCCAAAGGCAAGGTGCGATCTGAAAGCCTGTAAACTGCACACATTCTAGTATCTGAATGATCTCAACCATTGTCATTAATGAGAATTTAACAGATGGCAAATAATGACCAGCAAATAATATAGCTGGTGAAAGGTAAACTACAGCAAAAACTTTTGTATTTCCCTAGAACTTTAGCGTTTTAAAGCATACCTTCAAAGTAGTATTAAGATAAATGCAAACTAATAAAACAAAATTAAGTTCTCCAGAAAGCATGTAACCACTACTAGAGCAAACATAGAAGACAGCCAGGAAAAACTCATGTTGAAATGATAGTTGATATTTCTTGTCTCTGGACTTAGGATGCTTTAAGATGTCCCATTCCACAAATTGACTTGGAGCACATTCAAAATTATAATGTACAGAATATTGGCACCCAGGGAACTAAAAATCAGAGAAAATTAAAAAAAAACAGAAAAAGGAACAGTGAAATATGATGCTCATAATGCTAGTAACAGTCTTGTAAAATGCCAGTGTACCCGGAAGCCAGCATGCCCACAGTGCCCACTAGCTGGAAGGCTTGGCAGTTAGCACTTTATTAAACTATTAAATCCTAGACTATAATTACTGAAAGGAAAAGGAAAGGAAAAAAGTACAAAGACTTGCCTCTAAAAGAAAGCTAGTATTATTGTGGTATTTTAAACTTGGAAAGTGGATGGTTTGGTAATAAACCTCATCCACAGAAATCTGGGATTGGCCTGGAGGTTATGTAACACCCGCACTGGCCATGAAGCCCATTCATTCTTCTCAATGTGGCAAACCAACTAAGATTATAAATACTTACTTTATTAGCTCTTCCATCCTGAGGTAATAATGAAGGGTTGACAGGTAATTTTCTCCTTAAAATATCAAGGTACATTTTCTCCATGTGTTCCTCTGGAGCAGTTTCCACGGGCTGGCTGCTTCCCATGCTCTCGTCTGCTGTCTTCTGCAGAGCCACGTTCTCATCATTGTTGGACAGTTGGTCCACATGTCTTGGGTCTTGAGACATAGAACTCACATATTCAGTTTCTTTACTGTCAGCCACTTTCTTAGAACTAAAAAAAATATGACACAGAATAAGCTATATATGATTCCCCAAATTATCAGCTATGCCCATATATTTATACACACAAACTGTAAATATTCAAATCAAGATACTAATGTTTAACACATTATTTACATTTCTGTTTGTTGTGGTCAGCTTTCTAGTTGCTGCGTAGAAAGAATCCAAACAAAAGCGGCTTGTGGAGGAATGGGTTTATTTGGCTTACGGACTTGAGGGGAGACTCCATCCTGGCAGGGGAAATGATGGCATGAGCAGAGGGGTGGACATCACCTCTGCCACAGCACTGGAAATAGCAGCAGGAAGGTGTGACAAACACTGACAAGGGGAAGCTGGCTTATAACCCCATAAGCCCGCCCCCAACAACACAGCTCTATCAAGGTTGTAAAATCCAAATTGCCATCAGCTGAGGATCAATTACCCAGAACACATTAATTTGTTTGTGGGGGACACCTGAATCAAACCATGACACTGTTTAACACAGGATACCCTCATAATATCATGCAATTGTTTAATTTCAGATAATTTTAATGTTAAATAATATAGTATACAGTATAAAGATACAAGGGACTCAGAAGTACATTAGAGAAAGGCTAACCCAAATAAGAATGAAATTGCTTTTGTATAAAAAGATATAAAATTTTAACTAAACTTCAAATATTTTTATTATTTACTTGTGTGCCTGTGTTCGTGTCAACAACAGAGGACCACTTTCAGGTCGCTCTCCCCTAACTCATCTGAGGCAGGGTTTCTCACTCTGGGTTCTCCCTCTGCTATTCTTTGCTGTGCTCGCCATGAGCTTCCAGAAAATTCTGCAGTCTCTGCCTCCCACCTTGCTGTCAAAGTCAGCATGCTGGGATTATAGAAGTCCACCATGGCTTCTCATTTTTAAAGTAGGATCTGGGGGTTGAGCAGTGAGCACTTTATCCACTGAACCATTTCACCTTCCCCCTTTAACTGAACTTTTCTATATATTTTACCCGTAACTTCTTATGAAGTCAGCATGCATCTGAAGCAGAAGAAACATTTTAAATATTTCTGAAAGTAAAGAAATGATTATAATTTATGTCAAGGAAGCGCAGAAAGATTACAAAGCGTACTCACAATGGGACAAAGTTTCAACAAAGTAAAAAGAGAAAAATTACTAAAACTTTAAAAATCAAGTAATTTCAGTGGCTTATACTTAAATGAAATGAAGCAATTCAGATAAGTATTAAAAATATGGAAAACATCGCCTTAAGAAAATATCTAAATTTGGTTAGCTACCAGCAAATTGTAGGGGCTCCATAACAGGATTATCTTAGAATGTACAAGACGGAAGCACCATTTAAGAGGCTACCATTTCAGACCATGTAGACTGGAGCTCAGCAACTGCTGGAAGCATCCAAGGAGGCTGGGAGAACTGGAGGACAGATACCAATCAAAGCTGTGTCCCCTTCTCACTGCACTGCTTGCTGCCTTGAACAGAGGTGGGCTACTTACTAGCTCTGGCTTTAGAAGGGGAGTGCCAAGACAAGGAAACTTGACATGTAGGTCTGGCTTACCAGGCAGGTTTCAGGTGGCAAGAAGTTAACTGGGGGGGGGGCAGGTAAGGAGGGAAGGGGACAGGTAGCCACTTATGTTTTAGTGTAAGGCCTTTGCTAATCTGTCACCTAGCACAGTGTCTGCACATTAAACCTGGAGTATGGAGAGGAATAAGTGCTAGAGAGAACAGAGCTTTCAACAAAGTACTACAAAAATCTAGATGAGCTCAGAAGAGAAAGTCTTTTCTAATAGAGTTGAGAGGGAACTAGAAGCCCTGGAAACTCAGGCCACTGAGTTCATTCTGAGCATAGACATCAGCAAGAAGACTCATCCTGGAAAATGTGGTATGAGAAACAAGAGTTTATGAAACTTCTCAGTTGAAAAGAGTGACTCTCTGCCTTCGCAAAGGTCACACATACAAGTGTGTCCTCTTTAAATGGGAGGCAATTGCTCCCCGATGGGCAAGGAACCAGGAAGATAAAGTAGATTTAAAAACTGTCTAGAAAAGAACTTTGAGTTTGGTTACTGGCACATGAGGCTGACTGGAACCAAACAGGTCAGAAGGCTACCGAAGGCTCACAACACTATTTAAAAGCAAAGCAAAGCAAAATAAAACACCCCAAATTACAACAGCTGGGAGTCTGCATGCAGGCAAGAAGGGGACTGAGAAAGGAGCATATCCCCCAAGATGGGCTTTCCCTCCTTCCAAAACCCATTTCTATTAGAACCAATAGGTGAGAAGATAAATCTTCTAAGGATGGAAACAGGGGCTAGCCAGGACAATATTCACAAGGTAGTTCCTCTCTAAGAGTACAAGAGCCAGCCTAGTCAGAGAAGTATGTTACTTGTCTGAGATGGTAAAGTTTTGTTGTCAACTTGACCTGTTAACAATCCACAGTAATCTTGAGTGCTGTGTAGCATATTTCCTCTGAAATGAAGAGAGAAAGGAGGCCCAGAGGATTTAGGAAGCCATGTTAGCTAGAAACAAACATCCCTTTCTCGGAGGGCAGTGCAGGAATAAAATATCTCTCCCCCCCCCGGCCTTTTTGCTGGTGTGTGTGTGTGGTGTTGGTGATAGCTTGGACCTGTGAAAGGGGGTCAGCTTCTTTTGCCATTATGGGACTTCCCCTGGATCTGTAACTTCAACAAATCCCTTCCTTCCACGACTGTGCTGGTTTGGAGGTTCATCCCAGTGACGTGTGGCTTACTATGGCATGGTCTTTTTAATTCATCCACTGGGAGGTGATGTGAAGCCACACTCAAACCTGATGGAGACAGCGAGGCTCCCCTAGAAAACCTGGCCTTTGAGACAGGCAGTTCTGAGTGGGACTTTGTATAAAGAAGAACAGAACAGATTAGGAAGGCACATTCAGGCAGAGATATTGCCAAACTATTCTTTCTAAGCACATAAGCAAATAACATTTTCTAGCCCTTTCTGGAGCTAACGTGAGCTAAAGTGATATGCCCTTTCTGTGCTGAAGCAGTTAAAAGAAAGTCATTTTCTGTCTATACTGGGTGGCCTGATGATGCCATGGCCACTTTAAAGCCATGGCTGAAGACAAAGGCAGCCTGGGCATGAAGACTGTGTGGAACAAAGCCCACCCTAGCCCCACTGGCCCACACAGAGCAAGAAATAGTTGTCTGCTGATACACAATACTGTTTTCAAGGACGACCTGCTATAGCAACTAAGATTAATGGGACAGCTGACTAAAGATTTTTACGTATGAACACTAAAGGTCATACTGACATTTCTGAAGTTAGTACAATGCCTTTGATCCTATCTGTGTTCTTGTTTCCAGCTTTTAAACAGACATAACAATTTATGTTTTAGAATTTGTATTACTAAAATGGTTTTACCTATAAGAACAAAGACAAAAGAAATATAATAAAATCCTTTAGCCACATTTACATAGCCTCAAAGAGCAATGATTAGTGAGCTTTAAAAATGCTAACTAGGGGGCTAGAGAGATGGCTCCATGAGTAAATGTGTTTCCTGTATAAGCATGAAGGCCTAAGGGGCCCGAGACCACTTAGTTTGAATCCTCAGAAGCCACACTGGCTGAGTGTGGCCATGCATGTCTGTTACTCAAGTTCTGTGGGAAGCAGGGATCAGAAAATCACTGGGGCTAGTAAAATGGAAAGCTCTGGCATCAGGGAGAGACTCAGTCTCAAGGAAACATGCCAATGAGCAATGCAGGAGGACAACCTAAGATCTCCTCTGGCTCTGAAGCCACACCCACAGGGCATGTGCACCTGCACACACACATGCATATACCATGCACATGCACATACATATAACACATACCACCCCCCACACCCCCAAGAAAGATAACCTGCACTACAGGTGAATGGGAGAATACCAGACTTAGCATTCGAGTAGATGGATTTTAGTGTAAGCTTCACTATGTCAAGAAATCAAGTAGATGTACACGAGAGGGGCTCACGTGTCACTAATGAGCAAATCACTGGATGATTTCATGGACTCAAAGGCTGGACAATGTAAGTGGTTCAGCACATGGGTCATAAGATCTTGGACATTTACTTTATTTTAACATTCAACCTCAGTTTTCTTGTCGATGAAACAGAGATAACAATGGAGTAAACTCATGGAGTTGCTGAAGGGCAGAACAAATGATATATATAAAGAAGTGTGCACAGGACTGCCTTGCCCACTGTTGATATGTGTTAGCACGGTGGTCATCTGGTTCTTGCCACAGCTCTACTGAGTGATGACAATGAGAAGACCTGCCCTACACATCAGGAGGCTCATGTGAGAGGCAGGGTATGATACTGTAAATGCTGTCTAAAGTTACTGTGGTTGCCACTCTGTGCTGGTGATTGACAGTGGGTGACACGTACTTACAGCACAGTGTACTGGAGCTCGAGGGTTTGCATGAAGACCACAGAACTTCTGTCAGCTGACGGCAGGATTTATTAAAGAGTAAAACTGAGGCATATAAACAATGTAATGCACTTCCAACTCATTAGAAATCAACTTTCCCTGTGCTATTTAAAGCTGAGCAGAGCACAGTTTCAGTGAAAATGTCAGGACTACATAATGGCAGCAGCTCTGTTAGTAGCAATCACTGTTTTTGCTTTAGTACTAGAGGAGTTTGATGAACTGACAACCAATATAAACACAAGGGAGCAGTGGCTCACTGGTAGACTCCCACAGGCTACTATTCACTACCAATCACGTAGTACGAATGGTTACATAGAACACATGGTTGCAGAAGTGTCCATTGATCGAACGACAAGCAAACAAAACTCAGACTCAGGGAAGTGAGTGGGAGAGGGGGCGGAAAGACTGTTAAGAGCCATGGTGGGAGAGAATATCCAGAGACATGGTCCCCCTCAGTAACAACATACAAAGGGGGTAGAACCGGGTTGACTCCTAGGCTACCCATAACCCCCTACCCCATGGACTGACCCAGACTGCCCACAGAGAAGGATACCCAGCTGATTGGGGACAGGGAAGAGGGAAATCGGGGAATTGGAGACATCAACACATTATTCTCTTATTAAGTGTATCTAATTATGGATAAAAAAAGAAATAAAAAAAACCCAAAAAACTCAGCTGACCAATCAACGTGCACAGCTCATACCTGACATTGGGTAAGTCAGAACCACTGACCCAAAGAGTCTCTATCCGGATAGGTTTCATCAACTCATCGACTGTGGGCAGATCTAAGTGGGAATAAAAATTAAAGTAGAACCAAAAATGTTACCTTAATTGCTGAGTTCATGTATCAAATATCCCCAGTCACTTTTTTTTCCCTAATTGACAAAGTTAACAAAACACAAGGGAAATAAGTAAGCGTCTTATAGAGTCATCATCAATCACACATTGCTATTTATCCTGTTCTCAAAATACTATTCTCCATTTAAAAAGTATTAATATACATGCATGCATGTCAACTTCAGTGATTATTAATTTGGTCAAGACACGTTAAAAGAAGAGCTAAAATTTTACTCTGCATTCAACTTTAACTTTATATTTAAAACAAAGACTCCCAAGATTCATTTGAACATACTCTTTAAGTTCAGAGACTGTACTTTAGACTGCACTCTAAAGAAGGTCTCAAAGAGTTGAAAAATTCTACCTCTCATCTTATCTTAACTGTCAGCCTTTACCAGATTCGGTAGTAGAGATGTTTTTAGAAGACTCTTCCTTTTCTTGAGGACAATCTGTCACTGAGCTTTTGATGTCCTCTACCTTGTCAGCCTCAATTTTTTGTTCACTTGTGTCTCCCAGAGAGTGAGCTATGTGACAATAAGCCTGATGGAGGGCTTCAGTGTCACCACTGCTCTGTCCGTAAGAAACACCTGTTGAAATATGAAGAATCCCTGTTATCATTACGTGGAAAACATATAAGAAGTATAAAGCCTGAGTGTCATTCCTTCATCTGCTAGGAATGGCAGCAAGGCTGCAGGACAGTGGCGAGATTATAGAGTATAGTGAGGTAGAAACCTGGGTAGGTCTCAGTATGAAGTTACAGCAGGTTCAATAATTATTCGGAGCAAGCAGAAATGCTTCCTGACTGGTAGTCTTATCTCACTCGTTATTTCCCTTTCATCCTATTATCCTTTACCAACCTATCTGCATTGGGTTAATCAATCATGACATTTCCTGAACTGATGCCTTCCTCTGAAGGAGCCTATCTTTGCCTTGCCACAACCATTCTCACTACTGTGAGGGACTATTCATCTACAAGTTTACTCTGACCCCCACAGCCTGCTGAAGCTGCTACAGTGCACGGCAGCCTCCTAATGGCTGAAACCACCCATTTTCAGTTATTGTCAGCTGTGTAAGACATTTGATGCCATCCTTTTCCTGGTCAGCTTCTGTTCACTATGTAGTTTCAAGATGGCCTCGAACTCAGGGCAATTCTCATACCTCTGCCTCTCCAGTACTTAACCCTCTGTTATACTTCCTTCCCTTTTTCTTCTTTTTTGGAGGTGGGGTTTCATGTAGCACAGTATGACCATGAACTTCCCATCCTGTCTCCATCTCTGGAGTACAGGCATATGCTACTATACCTGGTTTTATGTGGTGCCCAGGATTGAAACCAGGACTTCATGCATGCTAGGTACACTCTACAAACTGAGCTATATCCTTAGATCCCTAGCTAATTTCATCAAGACCTTAAACTTTATACTATGGTTCATTATTCTCAGATCTAAATATTTATCCACATCTCGGTCTGAATACCACACTCCCAACTAAATTGATTATAATCCTAATTAAAACTTATTTTTGCTACTAGTATTTCCTATTGTTAAATAATGGCTTCACTATTTACTCAAGCACCCAAATTAGAAACCTTGATGTCACTGTTTATTCCTCCTCCCCTACTAACCTTCCCCTTCCCAGCTAACATATGCATTTCAGTAATAACAACTCGGAGAAACTAATGGCAATAATGATCAGATATTTATGAGCATTTTATCAATTACTGTGTAACTTTCATATCTAATAGTGAATTTTTCAAAATTGAAGAATAGAAAACATTAGAAACAGCGTGATCAGTCCACCAACAGCCATAATTAGCTAAGGCTCAAAGGAAAAATAGCACATCATATTATTCTACATACAAGCAAGCTATATAGTATACAAGTCTTGAGAGGTTTTCAATTCTAAATGTAAGAGGTAGCCAGGTGCCACATGCAGATATACATGGAGATGCCTTACAATGAGATTTCTCTCTAGCTAATGCTTTAGGTCACCACGGATATTTTGAATACACACAATAGATATGCTAAAATTAATATAAACTCAAACATAATGGATACCATCAAGAGCATAATTTCCAACTGTTAAAGGGCAGAGATTTTCAAGGATGGCCTGAAGAAAAAGGTCTTTCCTGCTAAAGTGAATCTAACTTTAGTTTAGTTTAGTCAGGCTCTGAGTAGCATCACTAAAGGAGTTATTATTATGAAAAAGAGAAAGACAAAGGTATTTTCTTTCCTCTATAAAAATAGGAGGATGCTGAAGAAGCTGCTGGGTCCACATTATAAAAATGACATCAATGACCAAGAGAATGGTAGGAATGAATGTTCATACATACCACGGTGGTGTAAAGTCTTCAAAAAGGAGGCTGATATCTGAATTCATCCTCCTCCTGCATGAGCCTACTCAGTGCTGAAATCATAGGTGTGCATCTCCCCCCAGCTTAGATGTAGTTTTTTGACTTTCATATTTATACTTGAAGATGCAAGTCCACACAGGGATGACTCAGAAGGACACTGACTAGAAATAAAAGGTGTTCTACGACTTTGTGTTTTTGGCATTTTTTTTTTAAATTTTGTGATCTAGTTTCTGATTACATAGGTATGTTCAATATTAAAAAGTTCATCAAGCTAGTCTAAAGCACATGAATCTTTCTATAGGTACACTGTACTGCAGCAAGAAAATACAACGTGCAAGGAAAATGAAAGCAGGTGCTTAGAGTTGGCTAGTGATTCCTACTGCTCTTCTGACTACAAGTATTCTGACTGCAAAGCAAGCTGGTGATAAAGTTCCCACTTCAAGAATATTTTATACCATTCATCACAATGGAATACACTGAACAATTTAATCTCATTTTACACAAATTGCCCATTGGTAGTTATGGTGATACTATTTTTAAATGTTTGCAAAGACATTATGCCAAAGAACTTTATAAGCTTTAAGAAAGATAGCTGAGAATTTAAGGGTATACCTTGGCCTTTTCTTAAAGGATCTGAGCTACGAAAACAACAACAAAAACCCATGTCCCATTTTTCCTGTACACATGACAAATTGAGCCCAATACTCTGGATGCACACATCCACTAGTCAGTTTTTATCCACAGGCTACACTTTGTATTGACAGCACTTACTGGTAGTTATTTAAAATCACACTTGATTTAGCCTACTAGTATTGGCACCATTAGTAAGTTCTGATTTCTTAAAATTGTGAAGCACAGTGGAAGGAATGTGAGTTTGAAATTTTTTATTGTCCAAATGGTTACTTTATGCATTTTCCTAGAAGTGAAGTCAGTTTAGTCATATGGTGCTCCACATTTAGAACAGCCAAGTTTTCAAATACGTTACCTGTACCTGCCATTTCATTGCCAGTCATTGCTGGGAGGGTCTTTGCTTGAGGTGTGGCTTTATCCTGCTCAGTAAGGTGGACCTCTTCCACAGAGTCCAAGGAGTCAAGCAGCACAACTGGAAGCACACAAGGGAAAAATGTGAGGAATGTAGAAAAATGTGCATGGGTCCTTTGATCCAATAAACGTCAATGCATGCAATGTCTAAAAAATGATTAGCTCAAAATGGTGTACAATCTTATATGTAAGTGTGTATATACATACATACCGATGCACATACATACCTCTCTCTATATATTTATGTATATATATATATGTATATATATGCATATATACACACACACATCATTTTTCCCTAGGTACAAGAAAATAAGCCAATACCAACATACACATCAGTGGTTATATATAGCTCTAGTGTACATTTATATATATATATGTGAAAGGTAAAGGGCTTGAGGAAAATAACAAAGGAAATAATCTCAAATAAAACAGGATGGGTTCAAGATAAACCATAAAGGACAAATATTGAGAAAAGCAATGAACTCTTTAGCTCCTTACAGATATTTAAAAACAAAGACAATGTTTTATTCAGAATTTTTTAGATGAGATTCTGAACAGAATACCCCACCTAACACTTACCATTGGCCAGCATGCCAGTTTTCTCTTCTTCCTAAATTAAAAGAAACTTATGTTTTAAATGCATTAGGGAAATGACCACAAAGATGAAGAGTCACAAATCTGAAATGCACTGCTTTATGACTGAAAAACCCAGGAACTGCATTACTGTGCTTTTTAGATTTTCTTCACCCTCATTAATCATCCTCCACGTGTGGAGGTCCCACTGCTCACAAGAATTCCTAAGCTGTGCTACCTAGGCCTTATGAAGCTTTACTTTTTTATCTGGTGGCTCATCTACTTGGCTCAAAAATTCCCCTGCTGGCATTTTCTTAAACATCAAAGTAACAGGGCTACTTCACAGAGGAGTCTATAACATTACCAATCAATTTTTAACTGTTAAAAATTAGTAATCAAGGGCTGGAGAGATGGCTCAGCGGTTAAGGCACTTGCCTCCAGTGCCTAAGGCCCCTGGTTCAATTCCCCAGGACCCACATAAGCCAGACCCACAAAGCAGTGGCCATTGTGTTCTCTCTCTCTCTCTCTATCTCTCTCTCTCTCTCCTTCTCCCTCTCTCTCTGCTTGAAAGATGAATAAATAAAATATTTTAAAAAAATAAAAAAATTAGTAATCAAATATATATCACATTCACTTTTTCCTCTATATTTTGAAGGACACACCTTCAGACAGGTCACCAAGTGGCAGGATATATGAAGTTCTTCAACAGAGAGTTTTTAAATGATATCAGCATGGTTCCCTCCCTGGCCAGGCAAGTATAGGTCCCCTCACAGTAAGAGCTTCCATTTCACCCAACTCTATGAAACTCCATAGTTTCATGCAGAGTACACTCTCTTAACATACTATTCTATCATGTTTACCGATTGCTTTCACAAAAGATTGGAATTGCCTTATTTTAAGCATAAATCCATTAAACTCCTAAGGAGACTAATGAGGTCATGTTAATCATTGTGTTATTTCTAAAATCATCTTCTTTCTTATCTGTGTGCTATCTAGGCATTCAAGGAAAAATACTAAATAAACTTAAGATGGGAGTATTTATATACATCCCAAAGTGTTTATCTATTTAGAGAGTCTATGTTTTACATATAACGTAAAACACCTCATCCTAGCATTCACTCTCAAAACCGTCCAGACCAGAATCAAAATATAGTAAATAGCAATTATCCAACTCATTACTACTACATAGCATCAAAGATAAATTATTACAAATTATGAAACACACACAATATTTGGGAGATTTGAAGAAATAGAGTACAGTATGGCTGAATGTGAGTGGGATAATATAATTCCTAATCATAACCACCTAAGTTTCAGATACTAATGTTGCCACTCGCATAAATCCTGAGGAGTATTTCCTGTATATTTCATAAGGTCAAGTCCTACAAAGAAAGGTGTAATTGAATTATGTTGCATCACTAAAGCTTACTTAAGGAAGTTCTGTGGAAAAAGTCAGAATCATCAGCTGCCACGAATGTCTTCTTTAGGATTTTTATGTTAACACCTAAGTTTAGAAGATGTCTCAATGTTTGAGACAAGTCTATGAAGAACTCTGGTTTTCAAGTTTTCCACACAACAAAGTCAGCCAGGTTGATGAAAACAGTTACAAAGTTGTCCAATGTACCGTGAGTATGTACCTGCTTGGGGGCATCTGCTTTTTCGGAGTCAGGGTTTCCTCTGGACTTGATCTCCTCATCATTAGTCATCAAAGGTGCGTCGCCATCCTCTGCATCCTCAAAATCATCACTGTAATTCTCTGCAGGAAAGGATTTTTAAAAACACATATAAGGATTACTCTGTTAAAATGTCAAACTTCAAGAAAAGATTGTTGATTTCCAAAGGAAGATGCCTCTGTATAAGAAAAACTTACTAAGAAATTTAAGGTGCCTTTGGAGCTTTAGAGACCCTTTTTAAAAAAATATTGAAACAGTTCAATTTTAAAATTAAGGTTATCTGATTTCTATTTCTTTTTTGTACTTTCGCATAGGTCTAAAAGTTTAGTATTTTAATTACTTATGGCCTATCAGATACACATTGGCCTTTTATTACCTTTTCTGTTCTCTGGTCCTAGACACTTCTTGGCTTAAACCCCAAGAATATATCTCAAAGGCTTTGCAGCAGAAAGAAAAGGTGTCTCCAAGTTACCTGAGTACATCAGTCTCCTCATGGGGAAGGTAATACTTGGTCAAGATCTTTTCATTAACTTTCAACAGACTGGCAGAGTGAACCAAAGGGGCAGAAGCTGTATTCAGAATGGGAGGGGCTGTGGTGTGTGCAAGAGCAGAGGCAGTGAAAGAAGCAGCTCAGCCCCAGTGACACAGTGTTTAATGGCATGGCCTGGATCCACAGGCCTAGGTTCAATTATTTGTTCTACATTTTCAGCTACAGGAATGATGGCAGGTCATAAAGTCTCCTGGCTACTACTCTCTCCTGCAAAGCGGAGAAGAGAACTTACCTCAAAAGACTGCCTGAGATTTATGAGTTAGTGTTCAACTGTCACTTCACATTTAATATGCACAAGTATTAAGCATTATAGTTAATAATAGCAATTACTACTAGTAGTATACCCAGTCTTGCTTAATTTGAGTTAAATGTTAATAAATAATTATTAATTAAAATTTTTTCAGTACTGGATTGAAGTCAGGACTCCCCAACCCTCCAAATGTTACTTCTGATTGGGAAAATGGCTACTGTAATCTGTATTAGTCCAAACTATATTTTAATGCTTCCATTTAATAAGACTATAAACTAGAGAAATCTATCGCCATGCAACATATGAATAGCTGGCTTTTCCAGGAATCTGTCACAAGTAAAGTCAGTTTGAAGTAAGAAGGAAATGGCATGTCAGACTCAACATCAAAGCAAATTAAGTTTACATAAAAATGAAAGTAGAAATCCAGCTGAGGTGACTTTCATATGAGAAACGCCAGGGTTAATATTCAGGCTCTTCCACACTATTTGACAATGAGAACATTAACTTGTAACACTCTAATGTTTGGGGCAGGAAGATATGACATATTAAAGACAGTCTCTACTCTTATAAATTCAAAATATTATTTGCATAAACAAAAATGTTCTTAAAATTCAGATTAGGCATATTCAATGTAAAAGGTCTAAAAGCTCCATTTTGGAGACAGTTTTTATCCTTTACTGGCAAAGTTAGCCATAAATTTTAAACATAATGCAATCTTAAAGACCTCTTCTGCTATGGTAGAATTAAAGCTGTATTTAACTTCTTTGTAAACAATTACTAAACTGAACAACTTAAATGAAATAACTGTTTTTAAGGCATTGGGCAAGTGAAAAGGAAGGCAGTGAGTCCTATGAAATAGGAGCAAGTGAAATGAGCCCACAGTAGCTAAGGGCATGTATGTTGTAGAGTGCTGACGGGGTGGACGCAGCTTCACTGAGCGGAGGAGACAAAGACTGAGATCATCAGAAATTACAGGGCAGTAATCAAGATAGGAGAGCTATATGTAGAAACAGTTCCAGAAGAAATCTACTTGGGAAAGGGGTCCTTCTGAGTCTTCTTAACTACAAAGTTCTTAATGTGTAGATTACACCAAGAATTATAAAACTGTTGGACAATTCCCAGGTCACACAGAGCAGAGAGAGTTTGGGGATCTAGCCTGCATGAGTGAACGTCGGCACTGATCACCACAGACATGAGGGGACAAATGATATCTGTAGTGACTACCCTAGACTTCCTTAACAAAAACAAGTCTCACAGAATTGGGATGCAGGATCAACTCTCTACCAAAACTCTCAACATTTTTCAAAGAAAATGAAACACACAAAATGTAAAATATAATGCAGTATAAAAATCTGTAAAATCCAATGAAAGAAAAAAGGAAAAGTACCCTGTAACCAGGAGAAACAGCAGCCAAGACAAAGGGACCCAGAATCGAACAAAAAAACATAATCAGTAGATGATATTAAGGGCTTGGTAAAAATAAACAATAAGGATAGTGAATTTTTTTAATCCCTAAAAACTTTTAGAGTAAAAGAAAAAAAAATGGAAGTGAGTAAACCAGATTAAAGAAACTACTTGAATGCACAGCATTAGAATCTGAAGCATTGAAAGAAAAATAAAAAAGGTCCTTAAAAGAGTCTTAGCCACTGTGGGGCAAAACTGAGAGTTCTAACATGCATGAAATTAGGGTCAGAGGGCAGGGTGAGGAGCAGAAATGCTATGGAGGATGTAATGGCCAAATCATCTTTTATCTTGATGGTGACTGTAAAGCTACAAATTAAGACTACTAAGTAATTCCCAACAAGGGTCTGGTAAAGCACTTCAGGGCACTTTCTTGCGAAGTCTGACGGCCTGGGTACAATTCCCCAGTCCCCATGTAAAGCCAGATGAGCACAGTGGGACGTGAATCTCTGCAGTGGTAGGAGATCCTGGTGCACTTATTCTCATTTTCTCTGCTTACAAATAAATGGAAGTATTTTAAAAAATAATAATCTCAAAGAGAATAATTAGAGGAAAGACACAACACACATAGTAGTCAAAGTATAAGGATAAAGAGAAAAGCTTGAAAATAGGAAAAAAGGCAGTAGAGCCAACCCTCTCTCTAGGAACTACATCCATAGATCAACTAACAGTACTGGCTGGGCGTGGTGGAGCACGCCTTTAATCCCAGCACTCAGGAGGCAGAGGTAGGAGGATTGCCTTGAGTTCAAGGCCACCCTGAGACTACAGTGAATTCCAGGTCAGCCTGGGCTAGAGTGAGACCCTACCTTGAAAAAAAAAAAAAAAAAGATGGATAGGGTCTGTAGCCGCAAGAGACCCTGGCATGTGCTGCCCCATAGATCAACTAGCAGTAGATTAAAAATATTTGTAAAGAATTGTGTTTGTTCTGAACATGTACAGACTTTTCCCATTTGTATTATTCCCTAAACATTACAATGTTAATTATTTACATAGCATTTGCATGAATTAGGTATTCTAAGTAAACTAGAGATGGTTTAAAGTACACAGGAGGATGTGTAGAAGTTAGATGCAAACAGAAAGGGTCTTGAACATCTGGTACCTGCTGGGGACCCTAGCACAAACCCCCACAGACACTTAGGGATGGCTGTATGTGCAAAGTAAGTATAAGAAGAATTACTAGTGACTTTTCATGAGAAGTGTGGACAGAAGAAAAAACTTCCTAAAAATATCTAAAAATCCCATATTAAATTTTGTTTTTAATTTTGTTTTTGTTTCCACTGTTATTTACTTTTGCTTTCTTGACAAGGCCTCACTATGTAGTCCAGTCTGGTCTTGAACTTGCAATCTTTCAATCTTCCCGACTAGGTCTCCTAGGCCATGATGTATGCTACCATTCCTGGTGCAAAAATATTCTTTATTAATGAAGGCAAAGTAGAGAAGTATGTTCCAGCCAATGACAGCCAGGAGGGCCTGTTCCTATCAATGAGTTACGATGAAGCTCGGAGAAGCTTTCTTCACTTGCAAAACCAATCCATGATATAAACTCAAATATGTACAAAGGAATAAAGTACTGGGAGTGGCACACATGTACCCACATGCATATATGCTGCACATAACACACACATCAATAAAAAATAAAAAATATAACAAACTTAAATAACTAAAAAGTCCAAAGAAGAAATAAAATAGAATGCTTCAAGTAATCCATCAGAATTCTAGACAAAAGCAACAAAAGAATGAAATACAGAAATCAAGCTATGTGTATAATTCCAGCATTCAGGGCAATAAGCACGTTAATCACTACATCTGTGACTAGCCCAGGCTACATAACAATACCCTGTCCCAGAAAACCAAAAAAAGAAAGCAAAGTTAATTATGTCAATGCACATATTCTATAAAGGGCAAAAACATTAATTAAAAGTCAGAGAAGGGGATAGAAAGATGACTTGCTGTGTAAGCATGATGTCCTGGCAGGGTCTGAGACTGTTCTAGTTTGATTCTCCCAGAACTCACTTAAAAAACTAGGTGAGGCCACTCATGTGTCTAACTCCAGTGGGCAGGGACAGAGAGCAGATAATGAAAGAGAAACCCTATACCCATCTCAAGGAGGTACTTGGTTGAGCAGCAGAGGAGGGCAGCAATGTCCTGAAGCTCTCCTTTGGCCACCACATGCATGCGCACTTGTGTGTACACATCACACACGCACCCCCACACACACACACTCGAAAGGGGAGATGGTCACTTAAGACTGAAAAGCAAAGCCAAAGTATATATGACCCTTGCAAGCAAACCATTTTAAATATAAAAACGGACACATTAAAAGTGAGATGGTGGGACAAGCATTGTTCCCAGTATTGTGTTTGGAGGTTTTGCTGTGGCTTCAGATCCCACAGTCTGGCACAAACCCCTTTTCCTCCTTCCACGTGGTCCATCCAACTGCCATCAAACGAGGCAGCTGTTCCCTTGCAGTAATTTCTCAGTAGCTCTAATTGAACACGGGTGACTCTAGATTCTCCGTCTGAAGCTCATTACAAGGCAGTGTGATTCACCTCTCCAGTACTAAAAGCTGTACTCTCTGTTCAAATGTTATGAACTGAGCACCTCTGAAGTCAGTTACCTGGCAGCTCTTCATGCTTAGATTCATCCTCGCTGTCATCTCCGGTCAGGTCTACTTTATCTCGATAACTGAAAAATATTGACCATGTAATATCACAAGTTAATATTTTTCCACACAATCTGGATCGTCTCAAATTATGTCTTCTCAAGTACCCTTGTCCTATAAAAATCTAGAAATTTGCAAGATTTTTGAAGATAAAGACCTTCAGGGCCTTAAACTAACTGGAGCTATATGTGTAATCAGAGGAAAAAAATACCATTGTTCTTAAATTTATTATATACAAATATATACAATTTTATCCATTAAGTGTTTGTGTTAACATGCATGCACATCATCCCGTGCAGCAGACATTCCTTCTTCACTGAAGGTCAGGAACTGACCTCAAGCTATGAGAACTATCAGAAGTTTATAAGAAGGCCAGAAAGCATTCAAAAGCAGCCCACACATGCTAACATGCAATTTAATCTCAAGGCAGAAGATGAATACAAAGGCTAAGCCATGAAAAACTCACCAAGGGAAAGATGTTTGTGCATATTTTAATTGGCTACATAAGTTCATCTCGTACTTTATTTCAAATCAGTTCCACCTCTTTCAATTCATTAATCTTGTCTTTAGTGAGATCATTAGCATTCCTTAGAAACTATGACTGTAGTAACAGCAGCAAACAATACTGCGGGAGGCACTGCTATCCTCCTGGCCAGTATTCTGGAGTAGATGGCTCATTGGCAAAAGGCTTGCCACACAAGTGTGAGGACCTGAGTTAGGATCACCAGGACCTGTGTAAAAGTGGATGTGGCAGTGTGTGCCTGTAATTCCAGGGCTGGGCAGGTAGAAACAGGAGGGTTCCTAGTCTAGTCAAATGAGTGAGCTCCAGGTTCAGTGAAAGACTGTCTCAAAAAATAAAGTAGACAGCAATTAAGGAACACATCAGACCTCTGGCCTCCACAGGCATGCATGCACACATACATGCATGTGCACCTGCATGTGTACTCACACATGCATGTAGTGCACCACACAAACAGACATGAAAAAGTTAAGGAGTACTGCAAAGGGCCAATAAACCTATGCATGCTTAATCCACTTAATGCCACTGGAGCAGGCAACTGTCATGGGTCCTGAGGAACCAGTGATGCCAAGGCCCTGATCGTGTTCTGCCAAGCCATTTCAGGCTTATCTCCATTCTATACCAATGACAGAATTTCCAAGGTCAAAGTTCCTGTCTTGTAAATGTAACCTAGTTCATGGATAGACAGCTATTATGGACCCTGTTTTGCCACCATGGAACTCATGGTAAATCATGGCAAAAAGATGTGAAACAAGACTCCTCTCTCCCCACCTTTTAACTCGTTTTTTATTGTTAATTCTACCAAACTGGAAGCTTGTAAGTCTAGTGAAAGTGTCAGGCCCTACATAGCCCATAGCAGTAAACGTGCTGCTTTTTGTCTCTGTAGAAACGAATCTTGACACTATGCTCTCAGCAGAGGTTATGGTTCTTCTGACTCTCTTAACTATACACCTGTGCTCTTCAAATCCTGAAGGTCTCAGCGATAGAATGCTGGCTTAGCACACACGAGGCCCTTGCCTCAACCTCCAGTATTGCCAAGAGACAAAAAAAATAGTTTCAATAAATGGGGGTTGAGGAGACGGCTTGGCAAAAGGCCTGGGGTGCACATCCCTAGCACCCAGGTAGTACAAGCTGGGAAACGTGGGGACCCATCTGCAACGGATCCCAGTACGGGGGCAAGCTGGTGAGTTTGCCTAGCTCAAACAGTGAGCTCTGGGTTCAGCAAGAGACTTTGCATCAGTAAGCAAAGCAGAAAGCAAGAGGATGAGGAAGACAGAGGATGGCAAGCTCTGGACTCCATGTGTAACGTGGGCCCTCTCACATTTAACACACAAACATGCAAAAACAATACTAAATAAAACCATAATCTGCTTTGCATTTAGAACAAAAACAATTCCATGAATAATGACAAGTCATTTCTTTCTTAGTAAGGACATGTACCATAGGTTTAACAGTTTCTTAAGTATGAAATTTCAGACATCACGGCAGAATGGGGATTCAACTACACATCAATATATTGTGTCTATACATTACAAAACCTAGGCTACAATAATGAAGAGATAGCAAGAGATCCAAAACTAAGATGTAATCTCGTCTGTTATGCTTTCTTTAGCTGAAACTATGCATACATCAAAAATAGAGAAAAATATAAAAGTCAGCTAACACTCTACTTACTTTACCTGGGTAAAGCTTTAAATCGTGTGGAGTCATCAGAATCCAATTCCTGATTTAATTTTGAATAATCAATGGACGATGTCAATCCTTTTTCAAGCCTGGCAAAAAACTGCTCTTTCTCTTCCTGTTCCTCTAATGTGTCCAATCCCAGTCCAAGAACACTATGACTGAGTTCAGAAATTATTAGTTCTAGGTAAAAAGCACAATATCTTTTATTAGTATATAGAATTTTGATGAACATAAATGATGAATTTATTGACATTATACAGTAATTTTCCATCTCCCAAATAGATCCGTGGGGCGGTTTGAATGAAATATCCTCCATCTGGCTCATGTGTTTTGAATACTTGGTCCATAACTAGTGACACTATGGGAATGTGGCCAGGCCTTGGGAAGTGGAACCCGGCTGGAGGAGGTGTGTCACAGTGGGTGGGCCTTGAGGTCTATTAGTCCAGCCCCACTGGGTGTTCAGAGCCAGTTCTCTCTTGCTGCTTCTTCCATGCTGTTGGGATAAGATGTGACCCTCTGGCTGCCTGCTTTGACATGCTTTCCCTGCCATGACAAAACTATCCCTTGAAACTGTAAGCCAAAATAAATCCTTTCCTTTATACTTTGCTTCGGGGCAGGTGTTTTGTCCCAGCAATGAGACAGCCAGTAAAGTCTAAAGCTTCCTTAGAGTTGTGATTCTAAACCTGGGGGAAGATTGTATAATCTGTCTACAGGCTTGAGTAATGGAAGTTCCAGGACAGGGAAGAGTTAATTTTTAATAAAAGTTCTGAACACAAGCATGCTCATCTCCCTTCCATTTCTTACCATTTGCTTCTAAGCTGTCAGCACTTAGGATAGAAGTACCACTGCTCTTAAGAAATTGAATTTTTTCAGCAGAATACTCTTCTGCTTCCACAATAGGCTGAGAAGACTTCTTTGTTTTCAAATAGCTCACATTTGTTCCAAACACTCCTGGGAAAAGGACTTAATGAGTTAGTATTTATGTTCAGTGAGCTGTTTTGATCATTACGACAACACCATAATATTGTTATATTAATTTTTGTACAGTAGCTACAAAATTAATGTCCTATTATATAAAAATCTATCAGCTCTAGAGTTAAAAGAAAAAATTATAATTTGATGACAGTATACATTAGTACAGAGAACATTTCAAAGACTTGCACAAGATTCTACAATTTACTGTCAAGCATAAGTCCTTACTAGAGCTCACCACATCGCTTTTTTTCTGCCTTATTCCTCCTGGTCTTTTCTTTACTTGGAGTTTTTGCTGCCTGACTTGTAACACTTTGGGAAATAGATTGTAAGAAGTATAAACCAGCATACAAAATGCACAGTGGGGGGGGTAGGTTCAAGAACAATTTTAGGGGTAGATGAGATATTCTGTCACTGTTAATATCACTTGAAGTAAACAGATGGGAACATGAGAGCTTGAAGGTCATTATTTCTAACACACGAGTAAGAGCCTCACACCAGGAGGAGGGGAGGCTGACACAATCTTTCCCAACATTTTGAAATGTAATATTTTCTCTAAAGCTAATCTGTATTCCACATATTTAGATTGTTTTATGCTACTTCTTGGATCAAAGTATGGTTATATTTTTTAGAAATTCTTAAGGGATACTTTGAAATACTTAAGACTAGAAGTGATGTGGTGCTAGACATTACTTTTTATTCAGTATAGTTGGTCTAAAGGGTGGAGAAGAAAGGGATACACAGTATCCATGACCAGCCAGAAGGTAATAATTGTTGTAGTAAGGCAATGGGAAGAAAATTTACTTCTGAGTATTTTTGAAAAATTTTTAAAATAAAAGGTTTTTAAGGTTCCCCGATTTCTGGACAAAAAATTATGACTTAGGTTTATACGGCAAAGGCTTTCAACAATCTATGTGCCCAGATCAGTGTCGATGCTGACCAGAGGCCCCACCAGCATGAGAGCTAAAGCCTGACAGAAGCAGATATTCACTGGCACCTCCTGCTGGGTCCTGTGGGAAATGCTGGGGATTTCTCAATAAATAAATGAAGGAAAACCCCAGCCCATGTGAAGCTTCCTCCATGTGGACACAGATACATACATAAGTCAAGTGAATGAAGTACAAATAATTCAGTAGTACCTTAGACAAAACTGAAAGAAGGGGGATGGGAAAGCAGAGGTGAGGGCACTGCAAATTTCAAAAGAGGGCCAGAAGGCCTTCACCACTTGATACCAGCCTCAGTGGAGTGAAGGACCATGATAGGTAAACAATTGGAGCGTGAGTGTTTACAGAAGAGGAAACATGTCAACCCTCTAGGGCAGAAGGCCAGGCATGTGTGAAGAGTGAGAAACCAGTAGAGCAACTGTCTTGAGTAAGGGGCAGGCAGTGTAAGTCAGAGAAGTCATGGCACATGGCTGAAGGGGAAGGCCGCTGGCTTTCATGATGAATGGCACGAGAAGCTATTTGTAGGGCAATATGATATGGGTGACGTGTTTGGTATAAAGAAGGTCAGTGAACTCAAAAGTTAAGATTACTGGAGGTATTAAAACAGTAAGAATTAGGAGAATGATGGGTAACCAGGTATCAGATGACGACTGCAGCCATGACAGGTAGTGGGGCTGATGACATGATGCAGAAGGAAACAGGAGGGAGGAAGTCCTAATGGAAGATGAAGGAAAAAACCAGTATCGACTGCCTGAGGTCACACAGAAGCAGCAGGCTCTGCAGAGGAGAGTGAATTGTACATTACAACTCTAGAACTCGGAAGGAAATACTGAGGGGGGTCATAGCAAGATTGGAAAATGCAGGAGTGCTGGAGGTTCCACACCATGTGCCACCTCAGTGTTTCAACCTCCAAGAAAGCAGAAATGGACAGAGAGCCAGACAAGTCACTGCAGAACTGCCAAGAGTGGTGACAGACCAGGAGGAGGGGAGGAGGACATTGAAGCAGCAAGGACACATAGGCCAAGCAAAGAAGAGAGGCGGGGATCCAAGTGCTTTCCAGGAGGCAGAACACCTGAGCATGACAGGTACAAGGGAGGCAGAGAGGAAAGCTCCTGTCAGTCAGGTTGTAGCGCTTCTACTGTCCCCATAAGGAACTCACACTCAATTTTATGGTGAAAAATTTAAAAAGCCACAAGTGAATTTTTTCCTTAGAAAGGCGAACCAGAAATTCTATCCACCTTCTAAATTCCACTTCACCATGATACAGAGAACCTGAAAACAGACGTGGCCCGGGTTCTTTGTAGATATGACAGTACTACATGAAGTATGTTGTATGTAGTGCCATATATGACATATACTTACTGTAAGTTGTGGACAGGATGACATGAGGCATATATATGTATGTATGTGTAATTGTAAAGATGTAACTAGGAATATTCTGGAAAAGGTATACACACACATGCCAGAAATGATCAATAATGAGTTTATTGTTAAGACAGTAAATTGTCATTTTTAAAACTAGGTTATTAGTAAACTGTGATACCAAATTCTACAGATTTGTTAATGTGTTAACACAATTAAATTGATATGCTGCCAGATTGTCTTATTAAACCACCTTCAATCTATTTATGCATTATACATGATGATATGTAAATACACCAGTTATTTATCTCCTTTATTTGGATGAATATAAATGATCTCAATGTAAAATAACCTGATGATGCAAAAACACATTCCCAATTACATAATATGTAATAAAGTAGGGCTGGAGAGATGGCTCAACAGTTAAGGCACTTGATTCTAGTGCCTAAGGCCCCGGGGTTCAATTCCCCAGGACCCACATAAACCAGACCCACAAGGTGGTGGCCCTGGTGACCTCTCTCTTTCTCTCTCTCACTCTCTTCTTGAAAATGAATAAATAAAATATTTTTTAAAATATGTAATAAAATAATGTAACATAAAGATCAATTCAAGCCTCAAAAAGCCACATAATTAGTGCTGTTTATATGTTTATATTATAGTAACAAGTTCCAGAATTAAAAGTCTTGACTGACCTCTGGTGGCCAAATACTTTAAAACAAAAGAATCAGTTGTATTTACCATCATCTTTAGAATCATCTTCAGTTATCCACCAAGGCCTTGTGTCTTTCTTTTTCACCTCTTCTCTAGCTCGTCTAGGTGTTCTGGAGGCATTGTCAAAAGACTCATCTGAAAGCTGAATCAGACCCAAATCATTAAATTTAAAATACACTGTAAATTAGAAAACTCCACACTTAACACTTAAAATGTTTCTATTAGTTCTGACAGGTTGTCATCACATAAGCAATATTCTGAAAAACAATTGATGAGTTCCTATCTACAAACACAGGTGGCCACACAGCTTAAAAAATCAGGCCTAGATCTTTGAATGCTGATTTTGTATACAGAATTAGACAAGTATACCAGCAAAACAAAGACGATGCTATCAATATACTCATTCAGGAAAGAAAAAAGTTGCAATCCTGTCCTCTAGTCCTTCCTTGGGTCCAGGAGCAAGTGGATGGCTCCAGAAGGACTAGGAGCTCCAAAAGAAGGAAGGCAGCTTAGATGGGTGGAGGCGATGATGATGTTGATCAGAGAAATAAACATTTCATCACAGTGATTAATCAACTTGCATTTGTCCTTTTCTATTCTTTGGCTGAAACTTTACTACAATCCCAAATCCCTCTAATTTCAACGTTTTCTTTCCTCTTAGCTATGAAGGAGGCCTCCCTCCCTCTTCACTGAGGGATCTCACCGTGGTCAACCATCACCTGTCTTCCCCTCACTGCACCTCTGACTGAGTCTCTCTGAAGAGACTATTCTCATTCTACACACTTTTCTAGGGAAGATATCAATGAGGACAAGCACTCAGGTTGCCTCAGTCTCGAGTGAATCCTGCAGAGATTTTCTAAAGAGAAAACTCAAGGTCAGAGGTGAAACCATTTACCCAAGTTAGAGAGTAGTGCAAAGCGGGCTTTTACTTTATTCAGGACTCTGACCACAGCCTGTCTACTTCTCACTATTGCTGTAGTCATCTAATTAGGATACCTGAATGACCTTTTAAGCTTCCAAGGTGATAACATACACATTTCCAAACAAGCTGTTTTTAGCTCAGTCATTTGAAGGACTGTCAATTGATTTTGTGCATGTATGTTTGTATGTGTGCACACATGTGTGCTTGCATGCAGAGGCCAGGGGCTGACATCAGGTGTTCTCAGTCACTCTCCACCTTATTTTTTGAGACAGAGTGGCACTATGGAGCTCACCTTTTCAATTAGCTAGCCAGTATGCCCCAAGGATCCACCTGCTTCCACCTCCCCAGCACTGTACCAGGCCTGCCATTTTATATGGGTGTTGAGGATCTGAACTGAGGTCCTCATACTTGCAGTGTGCTGGTTTGAATCAGCTGTCCCCATAAACTCATGTGGGTTTTATTTTTTTTTATTTTTTTTTTTTTTTGGTTTTTCGAGGTAGGGTCTTGCTCTAGTCCAGGCTGACCTGGAATTCACTATGTAGTCTCAGGCTGGCCTTGAACTCACAGCAATCCTCCTACCTCTGCCTCCCGAGTGCTGGGATTAAAGGCAGGCGTGGGCCACCACGCCCGGCAACTCATGTGTTTTGAATGCTTGGTTTCCAGTTGATGGCAATTAAGGAGGTAGAACCTTGCTGGAGGAGGTGTGGATGGGCTCATTTGTGGTTCTCGCCTCCATAGGCGCCTTGGGCCTTCGGTGGAGGGAAAACGCAGAGAGAGAAGCGAGAAGCGGGAACCGGGAGCCGGGCGAGCTGTCTGCTGTCTCAGGGCTGGGGCCCACAGGGGTGGGGGGGGAAGGCGCAGGGGGATCTGGCAGAACACAGAGGCGAGGCGAGCAGATGCATATTGTTAATCCACATGGTTCTTTATTCTATTGGGGGACCTACACTATATAGGGAAAAAGGGGGTTCAGGGCATGGGAAAATGGGAAGGGAAAAGGTGATTGGTTGATGGGGGTGGGGAGTTGGCAGCCTGCACAGGGACAGGTGGGTGGGACAGGTGGGTGGGGACAACCTGAGAACACCTCATTGGGGGTCCAGAGTGGCGGGAAATACATGATTCTAGCCACAGTCTGTCCTTGGGGATAGGTACAAGGAAGTATTGCTCAATGCCAGTCCTGCTGAGATGGGGGATGCTGGTTACGGTGGCCAGCCCATGGGGGTGGGAGCTAGGGTAGGTGGAGCTGGGAAACGCTGGGTTTCACCTTACACACCGTTGTTAACCCTTAGCTCTCCGTGCCCTCAGTAGCAGAGCCAATAGTTAATGTCCAACACTCATTCTCCTGCTGCTGCTCTCCACCTGATGCTGACAAGGAGATGATGTCCAGCCTCTGCTCTACTATCTTTTCCCTGCCATCATGGAGCTTCCCCTCAAGACTATAAGCCAAATAAAAAAAACTTTCCTCCCATCAGCTGCTTTTGGTTGGGTGCTCTATCCCAGCAACGTGAAGGTAACATCAACACACCAGCAAGCACTTTACCACTGAGCCATCTCCTTGGCATAGGACTTTTAAAATGCACAAAAGTATCTGCCTTCATTGACAATTAGTAAGAAAAGGGAAGAAGTAAAGAAAAAAATTTTCTGGTAGCGGCATCACTTTCCATTTAGTTTCAAACATCACTACCACATTGAAGCATTCCAGCTCTCTCCTAACGTTTTTTCATTTATTTGTCTATAATACAAGTGTAGAACCACTGACCATGTAGAGCTATGGCGAAAATCATAAAAACAAGTGTTGAGTACCCACCCTTCCTTCTAGTCCCTTGCTGGTGTTCTGACATTCAAAGCTCTGTGTACTGCTTTCATCACAAATAAAACAAACCAAAGCACAACACTGGTCCCAGATAATGGCATCAGTGAGAATAGGGAGAACTGGAACTCCAATAAACTAATACACAACTGGTGGAATAGAAATAGCACAGCTGTGCTAGAAAAAAAAAAACACAGAAGTCCAGCAATTCCTCAAAGGTTACACAGAGTTCATGTATGTATGATACTACATTTCTCTCCTGGGCAAACATACAGGAGAGATAAAAACATACATCCATACCAACACTGGTACATGATAATTCAGCTGCCAAAAGCAGAAAGATCCCAAATGCCCATCAACGATAACAAACAACATCCATACAATGGCTAATTCTTCAGTTCTAGAAATACATGTGCTAACACAGACCATGAAAACACTTTACTAAGCAAAATAAGCAACACTATAAAGGCCATATAGTGTATGGTTCCATTTCTATGAATGCCCATAAGAGGCAAATCTTTGGACAGAAAGTAGATGAGTGGTTGCCCAAGGCTGGGAAGGGGGAGGAGCTGGGGTAACTGCTAACAGACATGGGGTTTCTTTTTAAGAACAATGAATATGCTATAAAGTTAACTTGGTGAAGGTTATATAACTCAAACCACTGTTGTGTACACTTTGTTTTTATTAGCATACAGAGTTTTAGGTGTCGTTATGATATTACAAAAAACATGTTTGGGTTGATTTTCCTCCTCCATCTCCTCTCTCTCTTCTATATCCCCTTCCTTTCTGTTTACACGTCACAAGTGCCCTTCTCCCAACCTCTTCCTATCATCTCCAATTACTGCCCTTTGATGATCTTTCTAGCTTTTTAAGCTTTCTCATGCTTACCTCCACTTGTATACATGCACAGAAATGCTACCAACTAGGACCTGCATATAAGAGAGAACATGTGGTTCTGGGCTTTCTAAGTTTGGGTCACCTCTTTCCAGACCTTTCACTCAGCAGAAAAGAAAAATTAAAGTATGCCTAATGCCCTTTAAGTGGGTGAATTGAGTGGTATGTGAATTACATCTCAGAATAGCTAATTTTAAGAAGTTGGTCTAGCCACACTCCTAAAAACAAAGATGTATGAACTGTATCTTCTAAAAAACTGTCCAACAATCTATCAAAATAACTGAGGACTTAGTGTGACTCTTAAAACCACGATTTTCATTGTTAAAAATGAAACACTGCTTTACCCAAATTTCTAACATAAGACAACAGCTTTTATAATTCAAAGATGGCTATGAGAGGAAGACAGAGAAGACAGTGTGGGGGAAGAGTTCAGACAATGTTTCTGAGGGTTGGTAAGTGAAAGTAGAAGAAAAATGTTTTCCAAAAGGCTTGTATGATACTATTAATATTTTCAAATGAAAATACTTCCAGTAAATGTAGTTTTCAAAATGCATGCATATCATCATCAGGTTTTGGAATGGGAAATGAGACTTAATGAGGATGTCGATTATATCCTGCCACTTGGGAGATGCTTTCTAAGATGCTTAAACAATCCTATGTAGTGCTGCTCCTATTATAGAGTGAGTCAGGGTCTTTCCATACATCTACTTCCCTTTATCAAAATGCAGACACTGGGGGCTGGGAGATGGCTCAGTGGTTAAAGGAGCTTGCTCTGCAAGCCTGTCAACAGGACTTTGGATTCCAACATCCACATAAAGACAGAAGCAAAGGGCATGCCCATCTGTAATTCCAAAGTGCCCATGGCAATGGAAGGTGAAGTCAGGAGGATCCCACAGCCTGAGGCCAGCAAGTCTGGTGTTCCCAGAGACAAACAAGAGAGACCCTGCCTCAAACTAAGTGGAAAGTGAGGACCAACAAAACAAAGCTGTCCTCTGACACAGGATGCTCACACCCATATACACACACACACTTAAAAAAATGAACTTTAGGGCTGGAGAGATGGCTCAGCGGTTAAGGCGCTTGCCTCCAGTGCCTAAGGCCCCCGGTTCAATTCTCCAGGACCCACATAAGCCAGACCCACAAGGTGGTGGCCCTGGTGCGC
>PVHP010004571.1:0-70538 GCA_004024765.1 Zapus hudsonius | reverse complement strand
CGGCTTCCCCACTGTGCCTCTGCCTGGTTCTTTGACGGGTGGATGTCTCCCCTGCTTCCCAGCCTCTCACTGTGGGGTGTGCCCTGGCAGCCTTCAAGACTTTCTTCCCAGCCATCTCACGTTTCCCCCCCACCAGCCTCTCCCCCAGATTTCATACTGTCTCCTTGCCATCGCGCCACCTGGATATCTCATGACGTCTCAGACGGACCACATGCCAAATTGAATTTCTCATTTTTCCCTTGAAACCAACTCCTTCCTGGCCTTCTTATCCATGCATAGCCAGCTCCAGTCCTCACACTTCCTCTCATGCCAAGAACTTGGAAGTCAGTCCCGATCCTCTGACTCCCAGAATGCCACCATGAATTCACCATTCCACTCCCCACCCAGACCTCCTCCCTCACCACCTTCCCTGCACCCCATTGAGCAAGCACCCTTTGTGCACCCAGCCTTGCTGGAAGTTCCTCCTTCAGCTGGCATGCAGTTCCCTCAGGTGTGTGTCCAGGTCTGTTTGATTGTTCAGGGTTCCACCTTGGGCCATCCCAGGAGTCCTCAACGCTCACCCTCTTGCTCTTCTGGCCTGCCTCCACCATTTCTCTCCTTCTGCCATCGTGATGCATGCCAGCCCTGTGTTGACTTGCCCTCCCCAGCGCCAGAACCAAGCTGTCTCCAGGGGCCTCTCGTCCTTTTTATTGGAGGACGATGTTATCAGCCAAGGTCAGAGTGCCCCATGTGTGCGTGGCCACTGGACGCCCCTGGAAACATGTGGATATACAGGTCCACACAAGCACCCACATCTGTTTCCTTCCATGTATTTCTACCTATGTATTTGTTTAGAAAAATGGTGATATTCAGGTTAATATTTAGAATTTATGTACATCAAAAGACGACTTTTTGGCCTGGTGTGGTGGCACACTCCTTTAATCCCAGCACTTGGGAGGTAGAGGTAGGAGGATCACTGTGAGTGTGAGGCCACCTTCAGAGCCTCCCCCCCAAAAATAAGGACTTTTGGGGTCTGAGTTGTTGGCATTTCATTATGTGTGGAGTTACATATCCCCCATTCATGCGTTCCAGCTCCACCATCCACAGACATGCCCACCGCTTCCGAGCACACACCCCTTCCTGTCTGTCGTCTGTACCTCTAGGTCCACCCTTTCTAGAACATACTCTGCTCAAGTGGGCTCCTGTAGTGAGCGTTCCAGATGAAGCTTGGGGTTCACCGGTTTCAGTGTGCAATGAGTCTCTTTCCATGTTGAGCTGTGTCACACGGCTTGATGTGTCTCAGCTTGTCTGTCCACTAACTTGTTGACAGGCACAGGGAACATTCCCAGCTCTGGGGGACATGGACAGAGCTGTCCTAAGTATGTGGAACTTTGCACTGAGATGTTTGGTCAATTTCGAGTTAGCTTTTGTATAAAGTATGTAGTCTAAGGGGACTTGGTACTGCTTGTTGACAAGGCTGTCCTTTCTCTACTCTGCTTTCCCTTGGCATGCTTGTCGCCATGTCTGTGAGGGGCCCTTTCTATGCGTTGTTTGTGTCATGGACCGGCCCCTGCCCTTTCCCACATACCATATAGTCACAATTATAACTTACATTGTTCTGAGCATTGGCTGGTGGGAGTGTCTGACATTGATCGTTCTCAGAATTGTTTCGGGTCCCCTGATTCCTTTGCCTTTTCTTAGACATTTTGTAGGACCTGCAAAAGTTGGAAAATTGTCAAAAACCTGGATTTCCATTTTCTCCAGGAAAGTCCAGGGGGCTGGCTCTCGTCCCGCCTGGTGGCATTTGATTGGAGACAGTGGTGGCCGCCCCTTTAGAGAGAGCATCTGCTGTCCCCTCTGTCCCTCCCTCTTTTCCTTTCCCTACACAGTCATGCTCCTGCCCACCCTGGGTGGCTTCTGTCAGTATTGGTGTCTTGGCCCTAGGGTGGATCCTTGGCTGCTTCACCTGTGGGGTCTGGAATAGTGACAGTGATGAGGAGGGAATGGCTGTAGTGGCACTCCCCAAGATGGTCTCTGTGGAGATCTTGGCCAGTGCAGAGGACAGATGTCTATGCCCATTTCTCAGATGGGGCGGCCGAGTCTCAGGAAAGCAAAGTGGACAGCCCCAAGCTATGGAACACAGCTTGCTATGACCCAAGGGTCTGTGCCTTCTGTCAGAGGCCACCCAGGCTGTCACTTGCATCCCAGGTTCTGCTGCCCCTCCCAGCTGCCAAGCGTGCTCTCAGATTTTTCTTCCTTTTTTCTTTTATTTATTTATTTATAAGGAGAGAGAGAGAGAGAGAGAGAGAGAGAGAGAGAGAGAGAGAGAGAGAGAGAGAGAGAGAGGAGAGAGACAGACAGGGAGAATGGGAATGCCAGGTTCTCCATTGCTGCAAATGGACTCCAGATGCATGTGCCACTTTGTGCATCTGGCTTTATGTGGGCACTGGGGAATTGAACCTGTATTTTCAGGCTTTGCAGTCAAGCACCTTAACTGCTGAGCCATCTCTTCAGCCCCTCAGGTTGATCTTTTTTTCTTTCTTTCTTTCTTTCTTTCTTTCTTTCTTTCTTTCTTTCTTTCTTTCTTTCTTCTTTTTTAGATTTTTCTTTTCTTTTTTTTCTTTTTTGGTTTTTCAAGGTAGTGTCTCACTCTAGCCCAGGCTGACCTGGAATTCACTATATAGTCTCAGAGTAGCCTCGAACTCATGGCGATCCTCCTACCTCTGCCTCCCGAGTGCTGGGATTAAAGGAGTGTGCCACCACGCCTGGCTTCAGATTTTTCTTTTGCTTGTACATGTGTGGTGTGTGCATGCATGTTCACATTTGTCTGGGGGCATGTTCCTGTATGCATGTGCACGTGTGTGTGAGCCCACGCCAGAAGTTGATGAGTGGTGTTTTCCTTAATTATGCCCCCTTATTTCATGAGACAAGGCTTCTCTTGAACCTAGCGCTTGCTGATTTGGTTAGTTTAGCTAGCCAGCTTGCCCAGGGACCCCCTATCTTACCTCCTGAATGCTTTTTGGGATTACAGGCGAGCCTTCGTGCTCGCCCAGCATTGATGTAGGTACTGGGGATCTGAACTCTGGTCTTCACTCTTGTGTGGCAAAAACCAAATGAGCCATCTCCCCAGCCCCCCCTTTTTTTGAGAGAGTCTTGCTATGTAGCTTAGGCCAGCCCTGAACATATCACCCTTCTGCCTCTTTCTCTGGATTGCAGGCCTGAGAGACCGCTTATTCTCCCTGGACCCACCTGTAGACAGTTCTGGGAAGTAGGGTGGGCTGAGTGTTCACCACACAGTGCCTCCCTTAGTGGTCAGCTCAAGGGATGCTGGGCTTTGCCAGCCTTCTGTGCTACTGTCTGTGTGGGATTCCAGCAGACACCATCACCCCCCACAGATGGGCTCGGGGGACAGTGTGCTCCAAGCTTGAGGCTGAAAATGGGAGCGTTAGGGACTGTCAGATGAGCCCTTGTTGGTGAAACCCCAACTAAGAACTTGAATGGTGAGTTTGACTGTTGCCACCACATACTGGCATGCCTCTTTAGGGACCTTGCTTCTTTTCTGTGCCTCAGTTGACTCCTCTGTAAAATGGGCTGCCCTCACAGCTCCCCAGAGCCCTCATCTCAGCCCAGCCAGTAGAACGAACTCTGGAGGTACTGGCATCTGTGGTGTGATTATTATTGGTAGAGTTGAAATGCTTGTTGGCAGGGTGTGAGCTCATAGGCAGGGTCACTAGGCTGGCCTTGAGGGCAGCGTCTCAGGCCCCACTGCTGGCTTACTGGGATGGTTTGCCTTTCTGCCTCGGCCTTCTCATCTGTTGTGTAGATTAATAATAGTGTTTCCACTCACCCCAGGCGGTGGTTGGGAGAATTAGAGGTGGTGGCTCCCATAGCCCACCCAGGGCTGCTGTTATTATATGGGCTGGTGCTGCATTCCCACATGTCCTTCATAGGAAGGGTTGGTCTGTTTTCCCAAGAGAAGGTTGAGTGATCCAAGACACCACATAGCGCTGCACAGCTTCTCCCATCACAAGTGGAGCTCACGCCCTGGTTCCCCACACTGTGCCCTGGAATTCAGGCCCTGCTGGGTTTCTGAGGTCCCATGAGTCAGTCTGGGAGCCCCTTCCTGCTCCCTCCAAAGCAGTACTGGCCTCCAGCCCAGCTGCGGTTGCCATGGAGTCCAGCTGCCATCCCATCCCATCGTTGCTAGGCAGTTGCCTGGTTGCCAGGTGCCACCTCCTGGGCCCCCTTGGTTGCTGGAGATCCCGTGTGGCGGCTCTGTGGAAAGCCGGGGCCCTGGGGGCCATGTGGTTCTCTTGGACCGTGGGAGGCTCACGGGACCACTCCCACCCCGCCTCCACTTAATGGATGAGGACAAGTAAGGCTCAGGTAGCAAGACAGGGCTGGGTGCAGCCACGGAGTCCTTGCTACTTCCTTGGGACAGAGCTTTCACTTTGATGGCTCCAAGCCTCAGTCTTACAGCCCCCCTACTTAGCTTTGACTTCCATTTCCTTCCCACAGGGTCTTCTCTGCCTTCCCTGCTGTTCTCTGAGCCTGGCTGCCTCAGGCCTTCCAAGCCTTTTCCTGCCTGCTCTGCCACGGGGCCTTTGCACCTGCCCCCCATTCCCTGGGCCAGGCTTGCCCCTGAGCACTGGGACTCACTCTCTTACCTCATCAGGGCCTCTGCTGCCTGCCCCCTTATCTGAGGTGGTTTCTGACCACTGGATTTAAAACAGCCCCTCCTCCCACTTCCTCCCTCTCCCCTGCTCACTTCTTCCTCACATTTGTCCACTGTTTGTGTACTGCTGCTCCCACCCATCCCCCTCACAGCGTGGTGGGCCTGGGGGGCTTCACATCTTGTTCACATTCTATCCTCAGGGCCCAGTCCACTGGCTGCAGCCCCACTGCAGAATGCCAGCCTCTCAGGTAGCAGCTGGTCCCTTGAATTCTCACTCTGATGGGGTGGAAAATCCCCACAGAGCAGCCTGTGCGTCAGGCTGGGCCAGTGGAGGGACCTGAGGCCCTGGAGCCAGGCCCAATCTGGCCAGTGGTTTTAGCCTGTTGGTTAAATTGCCCTGGGCTTTTCAGCTTCTTTACACAGGAAGGTTTTGGTTTAAAAACTCTTTCCTGGGCTGGAAACTGAGGCACAGAGGGGCTAGATCACCAGCTCAGGGTCTCAGAGCACAGAAGGGGCAGCTCTGGGATTTGAACCTAGCTCTGTTTGATCCAGGGCTTGGAACCCTGGAGGCTACCTGTCTTCTTTCCTGGGCTCCGTCCCCAGAGGTGGGGTGAACTCTCATGCCACCACCTAACCCTCCAACCAGTCTGTCCATTGTGCAAATGTGGGCCATGCACCAGAGAGTGGGCCTCAACTTCTCTCTCAAAACCTACCTAGAAAACCACCTAGGTTTTGTTTTCAGAATATTCTAGAATCTGACTGCTTCTCACCACCCCCCTGCAGCCTACCATCACCTCTTCATGCCTCCCTCCAGGCCTACCTCAAGTCAAGTCCTGTCCCTCCACTTCCCAGAAGCTTCTGTGATGTCCACTGTACCACCCAGAGGTACAGCCAAAGACCCTTAGTGCCCATTAAGTGTTGCATTCTGGGCTCCTGGTGGGTCTCTGGTCTCATCTCCTCCTCCTCCTCCTCCTCTCTCCCTTGATCCTCTCAGCCTCATCATCTATGGAGCACAACAGAATTTTGGCTGCCTCAGGGCCTTTGCACGAGCAGCTTGTTTTCAGTAACAAACATTTTCCCTGGATGTCATGTCCACAAAGCTTATTCCCCTGCTTCATTCAGTGCACATGTCACCTCCTCAGGGAACACTTATTGAGTGAATAAATGAATAAATGGATGAATGAAAAGTATGCCAAAGTTATAATCCAACAAAGTTGTCTGTCTCTCTGGGTATGAGGCATGCTGGTGCATGGCCTGGGTGATCAGGAAAGGGGCCCGGGAGGGGCACCTGCAACCCAGTGGCCGAGCCCCAGCCCTGCTAGAATCCTTGGCATTCTGCCCTGTGGCTGGACTGGCTGGGCTGCAGTGGGCAGGAGGTGCCCTGCCCGTCCAAGTGGCCCCTTCCTCTTTCCTCAGCACACTGGACCCGATTGGTAGCGCTATCACTATTTCTCCTGCTGAGCTGGTGACTTCCTGTTCAGCTTGATGCGGTGGGGACTTCCACAGAGAAAAGGGAACTGGAATATTTGTCCTGAGCCTGCCTGTGTCTGTGTCTGGTGTCTGGGGCAGCACAGCCCCTCCTCCCACATGGCCTGTGAACTTAGGCCTTCTCTAGACATAGCTTTGGTCCTAGGCCCTGGGCTGTAGGCAGGGCTCTTTTGTGTGATCAGGACTGAGCATGGCCCAAAGTAACTTGAAGAGTCTGTGGCAGGGCAGGTTCATGGCCAGGAACAGTTTGGCTATCTATAGTGTGGAGTGCTGAGCTTTCTCATCTTTTTAGAGGGTATGGATTCTCATTGGCTCACCTATGCTACCCAAGAGTCTTGGTACAGTTTTCTGGAACCAGTTTTGCTCAACCAACAGTGTGAGCAGAGATGATAACCCCGGTGCTGGCTGGGTGGGCTCTGTGACTTCACACCATGACTACTTCGCTGAGCTTAGTGACCACCAGCCATCACCAGCTTTGCTTCTGGCCCATTGCCCAGGGTGATAGTGTTAGGGTGGTATATGCAAAGTCTTGGAGAGAGACAGGAAGAGCGCCCCCCCCAGTGGAAGCCCCCAACAATCCCTCTTCTAGTAATAGAGTCCAAGAAAATATCCTAAGCACCGAGGAAAGACCCAGAATCTCCTGTCTGCAGAGCAGACCAGCTGTGCCCACTCAGTCGGAAGCAACCTAAAGGCCTGAAATGGGGAACTATACCCAGTCCCTCAGCCAAGGCGGATTCTAGGAAAGGTGACAGGCACATTGGCCAACTGTGAGGACAACTGTGTTGGAAACCTGCGGAACGACCGGACACCCCAGGATGCTCAGCCACACTGGTGGGGTGTGCACCAGGTTTTGCACCATGACTTTAGTAACTTCCTGGGTGTTAGTCCCTGTCTATTCTCAAGGTGGAGGAGTGGGCAGTGGTGGGAGCCTGCCAGGCGTGTTCCTGGATGAGAGGTGATCACAGAGGTGGTGAGGTGACATGACTGCCTTCAGAGGCCACGCTGGCAAGTTGGGAGCTTATTCTGGTAGCTGCCTGTTGCTGGAAGTTTTGTGTGTGTGCCTGTGTTCATGTGTGTGTGTGTTTGTGCACGTGCACTTCTGCAGGCTAGAGGTTGGCATCTGAGTGTCTTTTCCAATCACTGGCCACCTTATTTTTTGAGACAGGGTCTCTTCCTGAACCTGGGCCTGCAAGCCCTAAGGATCCCCTTATCTCTGCCTCCCCAGTGCTAGGATTATAGACACACACTACCATGCATGGCTTTCCCCTAGGTGCTGGCATCTGAGCTCAGCTCCTCATTCTTGCACATTATCCATGAGCATCTCCCTGGCCCCTGTTAGAAGGCATGAAGCAGGGAACAACACACAGTGGCTTTAATGTACAGGCCACGCCCTATGAAAGGCTGGTGCTATAGAGAGAATGTTTGTGGTTCTGTGTGGTGGGTGAGGGACACCCATCAGATACCTGGAGGATCTCCTGTGGTAGTCAAGGCTCCCCCGCACCGCCACCCGGATCTTTTCAGAACCTGAAAGCAGACACAGGCTTCCTGTTCCCACATCTTCTCAGAGGGGATGCGTGGGGAGGGCAGCTTGTCTCTGAGCAACCACCCCACAGAAGCCAGGGCCTGGGGGTGGGGGTGGGGCTCAGTGCTGCTGGGAGACAGGGCTGTGCTGGCTGCCAGGCCTCCGTCGGAGCCACGGGCTCTGCAGGCAGATGGACCGGGGACTGATCTCGTAGCCTTTCTCAGAGGCGTAGGCACACAGCTCCACGTTGGTACCTGGGTGTTAGCACTAACTCCATCTTTGCAGTGGCCTTTATTGCCAGACAGTGCCTGACCTGAGCTCAGAGCAGTCTTGCTGTTTGAGCCTGGTCCTGCAGGACCCATGGTACCCCTCTGTGTCTGGTGCCTTCTCAGAGGCCTCTCAAGTTATGCCAGTGAGATGGGCGCATGGGGAGTTTCAAAGTTTTTCTTGCATGTGTGTGTGTGTGTGTGTGTGTGTGTGTGTGTGTGTGTGTGTGTGTGTAAGCCAGAGGGGATTGTCAGGCGTCCTTCTGTATCCTGTCTCTCTCAGCTCCATGTTACCTTGAGACAGAGTCTTTTATGGAACCCAGAACTCCTGTATTTTTGTTCAGACTGGCTGACCAGTGAGCCCCAGAGAACTTCCAGTCTTTGCTCCCCATCGGGATGGCATGCATGCCACAGCGTTTATGTGGGCACTGGGGAATCAGGCCCTCGTGCTTGTCTGGCTGTTACCTGGAAGTGCTCTTATCTGCTGAATTGGCTCTCTAGCCCCAAAATTTGAGTCTTTATTGCACCCCTGTCCTGCACTGAGCACTTTCCTTAATCCTCAGAAGAACCCTTCACGATACTTTATTTACCCTCCCTCGCTGCTCTCTTCTTCCTCCTCACAAGTACACATCAAACATGTTGTATCTGCCTCGCCACCTTTGTGGTGTTGTGGGTACAGAATTAAGCCCGCTACACTGCAATCCCTGCCCTGCACAGAGAATGAGGCTCAGAACCAGTTACTGACGTTGGAACCATGATCTTTGCTTTGTGGAATGAAGCAGGGGGGCAGCTGGGGCTAGGTGAGCCCACTTCAGACAAGGTGGTCAGTTGGAGGCAGTGACACCTGAGCTGTCCTATGCCATGATGATTTGTGCTAAGGTCCTGGGGTAGAGCCAGCCTTGGCTGTCCTAGGAAAGACAGCCGGCTAGCTAGTATGGTAGGAGAGGAGTGAGGTATGCAGCATCGGGGAAATGTCAGGCAGGTACAGTGTGGTCTCATTTGGGGAGAGGTTCTTTTATCATGATTTGCTGATAAGTGAAAATAGTGTAAGTGACAGTAAGGAAGGTGCTGGCATTCAATCTGACACAAGCTTGAGTTTGTCACTGGTTTCCTCTTGTTCTCTGCTGGTGCTGGTGGGGACTGGAACAAGCTTGTTGGTTGTAGGGTCCCAAGCTCTCTGAATCTGGGTGTCACTCCATTTTGGTGTCTCTGTGACCTCTGCCTTTCCTCCCTGCCCTGGCTGGATCCCCAGGAAAGGAACTGGTAAGAGTCACAGATCTGTGGGGACACTTGTTCCTGACTGGCTGGCAGGCAAAGTAGGGAGTTTAGAAGCTGAAGACCTGAGCCCCTCACCCAGTGCTGGGAACCTGGGGATCCTCTCTGGGTTCTCTTGATGACAAATGGCTAACCTGGAAGGAGGGCCCGCTGAGAGGCTGTGGCAGGGCTGTGTTTGGAAGCCAGAGGAGCAAGTCCTGAGTGTTCGGCACAATGCTATCCTCATTGTATGGAAAGGAGACTAAGGCTTGGAGAGGAGTGGGTCACCCCAGTTACCAGCTCGTGTATGGCTTTTCTGTAACCCTCAGTGGTCCTTGGAGTCAGTGCTGTGACTATACCAACTATGCAGGAGGAAGAGGGACTATATCCCACACTTCCCACCCCACTATTAACCATCCATCATCCATCCATCTATCATCCCATCCATCCATCCATCCATCTATCCATCCATTCATTCATCCATTTTTCCATCCATCCATCCATCCATCCATCATCCATCTGTCTCTTATCCCATCCATCCATCCATCCACCCATCCATCCATCCATCCACCCATCCATCCATCCATCCATCCACCCATCCATCCATCCACCCATCCATCAGCTCTACCCACCCATCTATCCAAGTGCAAGTGCTGGGGCTACCCATTAGAAATCAAAGGAGAAAGGAGAGAGAGCCTAGGCCCAAGTGTGACCCATGGGAGGATTGGTCTGGGGGTGGGAAGAGATTGCCACTAATTGACTGATCGTGGAACTCAAGGTGAAGTTTCGGCCATGGTGTGCTAGGCAGCGTGCGGGAGCTGCTGGGTCCCATCCCTGGTGGATGCAGGGACAAGGAGGAAGGGCTGGAGAGCTGTAGGGGGAGGAGGCCTGGGAAGAGCAGCCTAGCCTGGAAGCTTCCAGGTGGTTGTTGAGAGTGGGACCCTTGGTCTGGCAGGGGGAGCTGCTGATGGACTGGGCCAGGGCTGAAGGTAACCATATTTGTATTTTGTAAAGATACCCTAGCGTATAGATACCCCCACTCCTCCCTCCCTCTGCACTTAGGAGCTCAGTGACCTGGTCTCAGTTTCCTGGTCCTTCCACTTGGTCACACTCTCCATCATTACTCCTGGCCTCCACTCTTCCCATGTGACCTTGAGCAAATGGCTTCGCTCTCTTGAGGCACGGCAGTCACCTCCATAGCCCTAGGTGCTCGCTGCTGGTTTGCGTTTTTCTTCCATGGGATATAGACTCTGACATGTAGTGTCCCATTGGACATCTGTCTGTTCCTAAACCTTCTACTCATTTGCTCATAGAGACTGCATGTGTGTTGGGGGAGGTTGGGGTGGCAGATGGGAGGGCATCTCACAGCTTGATGATACAAGACAAATATTATAAAACTGTGTGGCTACCCTGTCACATCTGTGTGGCCATGGGATGTCAGGCTGGCATTTGGCCATGGCTAATGGAGGTGTGTGGAGGTTGGTTTTTCTTGTCCACTCATGTTCTGAGCCGGATCGTCCTGTTACTTCCCCATGGCTACTGTCACAAATGACTGCAGCCTTGGTGCCTTAAATCTCATAACCTTACCTACTGGTTCTAGAGGTAGGAAGCATGAGCTGGGTCTTGGGAGGCTGAAGTCAGGTTGTCTGCAGGCCGGCTACCTGAGCCTTGGTGCTGGGGATCTGTGGGCTTTCCTTTCTAGCTTCTAGAAGCTGGTCAGGGTTCTCGGATCATGGCTTTTGTCTTCCAGCCAGCCCAGCACTGAGTTCTTCTCTTTTTGTACTCTCGCTTCCTTTTCTGGGGGTTGCCTGATGACCTTGGGCTCACCTGACTATCCAAGAGCAGATCAACCCCCTGCACGGCTTCTTTTGCTGTGGAAAAGGCAGCATATCTCAGGCTTCATGGACCAGGATGTGGCTGTCTTTGGTGCCTTGTCATTCAGCCACCACAGTGGTCAAAGGCTTACAGGGCCTCTCTGAGAAACCCCCATGGAGTCTGGAGTCTCCCAGATCTTTCATCTTGCTACTTCCCTGCATGGTGACCTGTCCTTCACCTGGCATGGTGCTGGGCCTGAGGACAAAGGAGTCTTCATTGTAGAGTGCCAGGGAGATGGCTTTCATGACATGGTCCATCACGAGTGGACAGTGGATGAGTGGTCAGGGAAGCCGAGAGTGTAAGAGTAAGTCAGAGTGGATACAACAGCAGGTGACTCTTGGGGCCCAGAGCCTGGATCCCAGCCTGGACAGCTGCATCAGCCAGGGAACGTCGGTCTCTCTCTCTTTAAATATATTTTTTCATTTGCTAGGAGAAAGGGGTGTGGGGAACAGGCATGTCATAGCCTCTTGCTGCTGTAAACACATGTGCCACTTTGTGCATTTGGCTTTACATGGGTCCTAAGGAATCAAACCTGGGTCATCAGGCTTTGCAAGCAAGTGCCTTTAATCACTGAGCCATCTCCCTAGCCCTTCACTGTCTTTTTTTAATAAAGTGAGTATTGTAGTCAGTTATATGCTACTGGAGTGAACCTCCAAACCAGGCACAGTTTATGGGAGGAAGAAGGGATTTATTTGAAGCTTACAGATCCACACCTAGAGAGGAAAAACCACCCCCAGCATCTCCAAAAAGCAAGCTGGTACACTCAGACTGCAAAGCACAGCAGGGAACTCCAGGCTTGAGCTCAGACCCCTCTTTGCCTACCCATAGCTGGAATTCTAGATCCACCCCAGAAACACCTTAGGGCTGAAGCCTAGGATCTGCCAGGCCAAGGGGACACCTCCTCCAGCCAGGAGGCTGGAGACAAATTACAAGATTTAATAAAACTGCTAAATCCATCCATTCAAACTGCTACAGTGAGGTATTGGTTGGTAGAACAAGGCAGAGCCTGGGAAGCAGTGAAAGTGAGACCCCCAAGCTGCTGCGGAGCACGCCCCAGAGACCTTCCCTGTCCCCCTAAGCTGCTGCAAAACATGCCCCAGAGACCTTCTCTGTCCCCCAAGCTGCTGCGGAGCATGCTCCAGAGACCTTCCTGTCCCCAAGTCCTCTTCCTGGGCCCATGCAGTTACTGGAAGGAGTGACCAGAGGAAACTCACACTGCACATGGCCCATCCTGTCCTGAGCTCACCATTGTCAGACTCTCTTTTGTCCCTTGTTTTCTGGCCCTCTCGGCACAGTACCTCACAGGCTGAGGGGCACCAAGTCAGCTGCCAGCTGGGGACAATTGTTTGGGAGATGAAAAATAAAATAAAACAAAACAAACCCTTGGACTGAGGAAAAAACAAAACCTTGAAAGTCATTGTCTTTAGATGTCAAGTGTCAGCCCCGCAGAGAGGGGTCCATTGTCCCCTTCAGACAGCACAGGGGCCCCAGGACAGCCTGCCACCCCACCCTGCATCCCGGGGCCTGCTTTGTCTTTACATTCCGAAGGGAAATGCCACCCAAAGAGGAGCCTGTTCCCAGCCTTTGCTCCCAGCCACCTGCCATGCAGGCAGGCAGGCCTCTGTGGGTGGGTGGCTGAGGCTCTCAGGGCACTTTGGCCTCACTGACACCCTCTAGGCAGGGGCTTTTGAGTTGATATAGAGGAGATAGTTCACTGGTGTAAGCTACTCTCTGCCATCTGTGCACTCATGGAAAATGTGTGACTCAGTGGGCTTGAGCCGTCAGATCTAGCCCGTCATCACTGCCATCGGGAACAAGGACATTTCTGTCACTTGACAAGCAGCTCCAGACATGGGGCAGCTAGCGCCAGACAAGGGTACTGAGACACAGGCTGTAGTCCGCACAGCCAGAACAACTACGGCGGCACTCAACCTTGTGTGACGGAAAAATTGGGGTTCCTTGCTAGTCCCAAGGCACCTTAAAACTTAAGAGTGGGCTGGAGAGATGACTCAGAGGTTAAGGCACTTGCCTCCAATGCCTAAGGATCCAGGTTCAATTCCCCAGTACCCACATAAGCCAGACCCACAAGGTGGTGGCCCTGGTGCGTGCTCTCTCTCTCTCTCTCTCTCTCTCTCTCTCTCTCTCTCTCTCTCTCTCTCTCTCTCTCTCTATCTCTGCTTGAAAATGAATAAATAAAATATTTAAAAAAACTTAAGAGTACCTGGATTCTTGTCATATAAATTTAAAGAATTAAAATTATAGACCACCAGAGGGTAAGGTTTGGTGGGAGATTTTATCAGCATTATTAGAGTAAGAGGAGGAGAGGAGAAAATAAAGAGAGCTTATGAAAAAAGTCTATCTGGGAAAAGAAGGGGAAGTCTTACCAAATGCCTGGAGGTTTAGGAGTCTGCTGGGCAGCCATGAGGAAAAGAGGGCCATCTTTCCTTCTCCAGGTGAGTCAGAGAGACACCTGGTTGGTTTGGCTTTGACCAGTCAGTTTCGGGATTAGGTTTGAACTCTGGTAAGAGACACCTCCCACTAGGGAGGAGGGTCAGGTAAGGCAAGAGGTAAGTGGAGCCTGCAAATGTAAGTCCAAGGATACTCCTGGTTATCGTAGGGTCCCAGTCACCCTAACCTGTCACACTTGGACGTGTGTTTCCATAGCCTGTTTTCTTATCTGTGTCAGCATGCAAGTGACTCTGATTTAGGGTCACCTAAGGAAGAAGCCAGAGAAGCCACAGCATGTCGGACATTGTGGGGATTCACACACTCAGATATCAAGGTAGCAAGTACGAGGCCTGGGCTCAGAAGTCAAGGGACTGATGGAGAACCCCTACTGTAATCCCATGGTGGTCACCCCGTTTTTCAGGGGTGAATAAGCCAAAGGGCCCAAAGGAGTGGAGAGAAACAGGGGCTTGAAGAGGAGGGATTTGAGATCAGGCTACGGGTGGTAACAGTGAGGAGAGCATGGAAGAGACTCCGCAGGAAAAGCTCTGTTTTCTATTAGTGATGTCTGCACTGGGTTGGGGTATAGGAAGTGTCAAGCTTCCTATCCACCATGTTTGTGTCTAGGTAGGGGGTCTCACGCTCACATGCCCACCACATCAGGCAGGAAAGTGAAGGCAGCATGAGCATTGGGCTGGAGAACGGAAGTGTACTTGTCCTGGGTGAAGGCAGTGGCCACCCTCAGCCCTGTGGGCACTTGAGACCATGGTCAGTTTTCCCAAATGAAGCTGGGATTGAGATGCCACCCGGAAATCTGCTATTCAAACCTAGCTTCAAAGCCCTCTGCAAGCCCAGGGAATCATGGCGAGCGAGGGCCACCATAGGGTGGCCTTGTGGTGTGGAGCGGGAGCAGAGGGCTTGATGGAGGCTGGGTGCGGCTCTGTGGGGACCTGCTGCTTCTCTTCTCTGTTCTCTTCCTCCAGTGTTGCATCAGGCCTGCTCAAAACAGGTTGCAGAAACTTGGGTTTTATGCCAACTTCCTCTTTGGGAGATGCCTCTCACTAGAGCCTGGGAGCTAGGTGAAGGTAGAGGTGGTTTGGGGCAAATGATTGACAGATGACCCAAACTCACATTTACCCAAGGTTGGGCACATGACAGCAGGCTAGACAGAAAAACCTCACCACCTTCATTAGGGTGGACTGATACTGGAATATGGGTAGTGTCCTCGTGGGGCTGTGGGGGTGTCTGTGTGGAGACAACAGGGGAGAATTTTGGACAGGATGGTCTTAGAAGGGTTGCCTGTACCCCGGAGCCTTTGCACTGGCTGTGCTATCCAGACGTTCCTGCCTGCTCACATGCTTGTCCCCAACCCCTGAAATAGTCATGTCCCCCCACCCAGCCCCCCAGGCTTCTCCCCCTGGAACACAACTATGAGCAACTTCCTGTCTCCTATCATAGCTGGGGCAGCTCACTTCTTCCAGGAAGTCTTGGTAGTGGGTATTCGCCTGCCCGTCTGCTTGGGTCTCCTGAGGGGGAAGTTGACTCAGAGAAGTTGGGTGCCGGTGCAGCGGGTGTCGTGGCCACATTGCAGACATAGTTGCCGCAGGGGATGGGGAGACATAGGGAGCTGCCCGCAGATGGAGAAAATAAATCTATGAAAAGTGCCAATAGGCCAGGCCTGGTGGCATGGGACCTGCCATCCCAGCTATTCCAGAGGCTGAGGCAGGAGCTTCCCAAGTTCAAGGCCATCCTGGGCAACTAAGACTGGCTCAAAATCAAAAGTAAGAAGGCTAGGGATAATTAATCCCTAGCTCAGTGGTAGAGTGCTATCGTAGGTGATGCAGGGTGGGTGACAGACCCAGAGACGTCCTTAGCAAACACGGTGGCTCCCTGTAGCTGCTTCACAAGCTGCAGGTGAGCTGCGGGGAAGTGAAGTCTCTCTCTCCCTCTATCCAGCACTTTCAGACTGTCATGTGGCAGCTGTTGTGGTACCCACTGACATCTGAGCATTTCTGCTGTCCCCGTTTTACAGAAGAGGAAACTGAGGCACAGGGCGGAGATCGCCTTCTTACGTTCACACAGTGTGTCAGTGACAGAGCTGGGTCTGTGTGGCTCACTCTGCTGTCACCTCATCTGCCCTGGACCTGCTGTAGTGCATCAATGAGACACACATAGTTTAATGAGCCAAATATGGGACTACTTGTGCTTCCAGTTCCTGAATTGTTGTCCTGGCTGAGGATGCAGAAGTGTCTTTTCTCCAGGTCGCTGAGTGGACTTCTGCAAGCTGTCTTTAGCATGGCTGTCCTGGGCCAGGGTGAGGGGACAGACATATAGTTAATGAAACCCCAAAGGATGGAATGACATGTCACAAATGAAAATTAGGCCTTTGTGTCCTACCTGAGAGTCCTGATCCTTCCTCGGAGCCATGCCAGAAGCGCCAGGAGGCAGGAGGCAGCAGGCAGGGCTGAGGCATTGGTAGTGGCCTTTCAGTATTTGGGGGTCTCCTCACATCTGACCATGAAGGCTGTTGGGAGTAGGCTGTGTCAGCCCCTCTTCTGTCTTTCGGGCCAGTTCATTCTGACATGGACACCAGGGCCCTGCTGTTCCATGGCCCTCTGCTTTCTGGGACCCCCAGCCATTGGTTACATTGGGGACAGGGCCCTTAGGGGACCTCCCTTCCTTTGTCCTTGTGATCTGGGGACGTCCCTCCCCACTCTCTGGCCCTCTCAGGTGTCACCATATGCTGAGTGAGGTCACCCCAGCTGTGGTGGGCCACCCTTGGGGGCCATTGTTTGTGTCCTAGCAGCTCAGGTTGCCAGTGTGGGTCTCTGAGAGTGACTAGACTTCATTCTGACTTGCATCTCCAGAGAAAGCTGTGTCCTCCTGGGAATGTGGCCACCGTTCCAGGCAGATGGTGGCTCCCTAGGAAGCTGCTGACTTCGAGGAAAGCTGGTTCCGTCTGTGGCCCATGGTTACTCATTGGGGACTCACCCCAGGCCAGACTGCCTAGGTTCAAGGCCTGGCTATTGGCTTTAAGTGAGCGCGTCTCAGTCAGGGCCTCACTTCCCTGTCCTATAAAATGGGCACAAGAAGGGTGCCTCTCTCTGGTCCCTGCAAAGCATGCCAAGAGAGACTGTTGTGGCCACATACCTGTAGTCCCAGGTACTCAGGGGTTTGAGGCAGGAGGACTGCCTGAGTCTAGGAGTTTGAGGTCAGTCTGCGAGCCATAGAGAGACAAAATAAGGGCTGGAGAGATAGCTCAGAGGTTAAGTCACTTTCCTACAAAGCCTAATGGCCTAGGTTTGATTCCCCAGTACCCACATAGAGTCAGATGCACAGAGTGGTGCATGCATCTGGAGTCCGTTTGCAGTGGCTGGAGGCCCTGGCATGCCCACCCCCCCACTCTCTCTACCTCTCCTTGCAAATAAATAAAATATTAAAAATAAAACAACCACAGAACATAGCTGTTTCTGCTTGGCCAAGGGCTGTGGGGTGTAGCAGTGTGGCTGCCTGGCCTGAGTCCACCCCATCCTTCCTTGCTCAGTTTCTCAGCCTCCCTCCCACCCTTCTTCCACAAACCCGAGGTTCTTGAGCACACACCATGCCCTGGGTGCGCTGCGGTGGAGGCAGCTGTGGATGAAGCCATGTTCTGTGCTCCGGAGCCCCTATTTCGTGGACAGGGGACACAGAATTTAGAGGGCCTCTGTGAGCAGCCTCAGACTAAGATCACCATTGGCAGCGGCAGCAGCTACAGTGCCCTGGAGGATGCTTGATCTGGTGGTGATACTGTCCTGTATGTGGGTCTATTGGGGGCCATTTGGATGGGGCCCCCCATGCCAGCTGACTGTTGGGGGTGTTAGATTGGAAATGACCACGACGAGAGACCACTCTGAAAGAAAAGGCTTTAATCAGAGAAAAGGGATCCCGAGCTGCAGCCTATCTCCCAAGTGGGAAAAAGCACATTGGAAAGTCAGATCAGGAATTTAAGGGGAATGCCCAGGTTGGGGGAAGGGCCCAGGTGGACACATAACTCTCAGTATCAGGAAGGACAGTCCCTCTGGCCAGACAAACACAGTAGGAGGGGGTTTACAAGGCAGGCTTTATCTGTAACTCCTGTTGACACTTCTCTTGATGCTGGCTGCACTTGTTTAGGGTGGGGGATCGAGGTGTTCCCTGAGTTTCCACCTAACAGGGGGCACCTTATAGGCCAAGGACAGTAAGTGCCAAGGCCTGGGTGGTATCAGGTTAGGTGTCAGGCTTAAAAGTGAAGAGGAGCCTGTTGAGACTAGAGCTTGGAGTTAGTGTGAGGACCAGAGTACATCCCGAGGGGCTGTGCGGATCAGGCAGACATGTGTGCATGTGTGTTCATGTTCATGTGTTATGTGTGTATGTTTGTGAGTGCATGTGGAGGCCCATGCTGAGGGCTCTTCTCAATTCCTCTTACCTTGTTGTTGAGATAGAGCTTAGCAATCACCTCATTGCTGGGACAGAACACCCGACCAGAAGCAGCTTATGAAAGGAAGGGGTTTATTTTGGGTTATGATTTTCAGGGGAAGCGTCCTCATGGCAGGGAAAGCATGGCATAGCAGACAACTGGGGCGTCACATTTCATCTCGTCAGCTGGGAGGAAGAGACAAGAATGAGCTGGCTGGCTCTGGAAGGGGAGTGGACTATACAGTCCTAAGCTCCACCCCCAGTGACACACCTCCTCTAAGGCTCCACCCACCTCCAAAGGCTCCTGCAGCTAGGGATTGTGAGGCTTAATCACAAACACATGAGTCTATGGGGGATACTCTACATGTAAACCACCACACTGGTCTCTCTCTGAACTTAGAGTTCTCTGATTCAGCTAGACTAGCTAGCCAGAGAGTCCTTGGAGGAATCCTCCTGTCTCTGCCTCCCCAGCCCTGGTGTTCTAGGCACGTGCCATCACAACTGACTTTTACATGGGTACTTTATTTACTGACTGAGCCATCTGAGTTTTAAGAGAGGACTCTTCTGAACCATGGTCCTTTGGCATGGGTCCCATTGGTGCCTGGGGCCCTTCCCTTCTGGGCTCTGGAGGATGGAGGATGCTGAGTAGCACCTAGTTTCTGCCCACAGGATACCAGGAGTATCTCCTCCTATTTGTGACAATTAAAAATGCCCCCAGGTCTTCTCAGAAGAATTGGGGGAGGGGTGGGCAGTATCACCTGCAGGCTGATAGCCATTGCAACCAGGGTTCTACAGTGTGTATAAGCCAAGATGGGCTGTTGTAGACAGTTCCATAATGCTGGGAGGAGATGCAACCACATGGTTTTATGGGAGGAAGGAATTGATTTCAAGCTTACAGATCCAGGGAAAGTTCCATCAATGATCCCATTCATAAATCCAAGCAGAAAGAAAAACTACCACCAGCCAGCAAACACCAAAAAAGCAGCAGACAGAAACCCTGTCAGAGCTCACATTGTTCTCCACACCTTTGGGCTGGAATCAGATCCATCCCCAAACACACCTTTGGGTTGGACCCCAGGATCTGCTCCCAGTGACACCCCTTAAAGCCAGGTGGCTGGAGACCCAAGTGACAAGCTTAATAAGACCTCTGCGTCTATGGGGGACATACATTCACATTCAAGCCACCATAGTGGGCCTTGCCTCGGGGGACCTGGTTCTAATCTGTATGCTGTTACCAGCTTGCTGTTGGACCTTGGTCAAGTAGGAACTCACTGGAGACAGCAGATCCATAGTCTTCTTCTACCTCCCTCCATCCTGCAGCCAGGGCAGACATCACTAATCAGTCACACCCATCTTCTTGTTCAGTCCCTGCTTTGGGGATCTGGAAGCATGACCTTTCTGGCTCTCTCCTAGCAGCGCTTGGAGTCAACATCCCTGATTCTGACTCTGCCCTGGGGTTTCAGGATTGTCACTCCACCTGGGGGACTCAATCCGTCTCATCTGTTGTTCTGGTAGGAAGGCCTCCTATGGGAGCTGAGGGTGGAGACTGAAATGGCTTTTGTGCCTGGGCCTTGGCAGGTCTGGACACATCTGCCGTGTAGAGCCATGGGCCTCGTTCTGGGATGTGGGGCCTAGGGAGCTCTAGCCCATTGTTGACACAGTCACTTTGCAGAACTACCTGGCACCCACTCGTCAAGGACATCATCTCCCTGGTCTTTATTTTGCCACTTCAGAGCAGCCTGCACGATTGAACCGGTAGCTTCATGTCCCCAGGGGGATTCACACACACACACACACACACACACACACACACACACACACACACACACCTGGGCCCAACAGACATAGTAGTTACTCTGAGGAAAGGAAGAACCGCTAAGCTAGGAAGGGAGCATTATGGGCTTCATTTCTGCATGGAGTCCCCAAGAAGCACACTGTGTGGTTGATTTAGGGCTGGGCACAGTCACCTCAGGAGGCAGCCTGGGGAGAGCAAGGAGAGGCACTTATCGAGCAGGTCACCCTATGGCCTACCCAAGCTTCATGTCAAGTGGGAAGATGGCATCTTGCTTGGTCCCTCTCCCCAGATACAAGATCATAGATGCTCTGTGTGATTTCAGGTCAATAGCACCAGTGGGTGGAGGCTCTAGGAGGGCAGGACTCAGGCGCATGACTTTAAGGTCCCTGGAGCTAGAGCTGAAGAGGAAGATGGGTGTGATTGATTAGTTATGTCTGTTGTGGCTGTGGACGGGAGGGAGGTGGAGGACTGTGGGTCTGCCATCTCCAGCGGTCTCCTATCCGATAGCCCCCTCTTCCTTGGAGTGTGTCTGGCTCAGATTTTCCATGTGCCTGTGGGCCGAGATCTGCTCCTTGGCCCCACTGCAGGGCATGGAGGCCTTCGGGACTGCCTAGAGCCACACACAAGCATGGTTGGGGTGAAGGCCTTGTGAGAATGAGGAGCTAGGTGCCTGGGTGGTGGGTACCTCACAGAGGTGACACACAGCTGACTGGTGTCCTTTGCTACACCAGGGTCCATAGTTGCACAATAATTTGGCTAAAGTGGGTCCTTCTGGATGCTTGCTTTTGGGGCCTGGTATCTTTCATCACCCACAACTGAGGCTCAGACCACGATATAGAACATGTCCAGCACCCCAGGCCTCCACAAGCCCCTGGCATCATGACTGTCCTCTTAAGAGCCCTTAACATGATGTTAAGATTTGCCCAAACTGGGTAGTGACAAGCCTGTCTCTTTCTGTGTTCCTGACATATTTCATCATTATCACCATCCCCACCGTTACCATCGTCACCTTAGAAAGACGGGACACTGGGCAGATGCCCAGGGCGGCTGTTGGTCCAGGATGGACACAGGCCTTGGAGAGCTGCAGAGTTTCTTAGTTTGGTCTTGTGCCTCAGGGCAGTCCCCATTGTCAGTAGTCACCCAGAAGGTCCCTTGGCCATTCACCTGCACACAGGCTGGGGGGCCTTCGGAGAGGCTGTCATGCCGGGGGGCTTCAGTGGTTGGCCCACAGACCCTGCCTGTCCATTCTGTTGGGGTCATGAGTTGCTTCTGGGCTCTGTGCTGTAATGCAGGCTTGCTTGCACGTCCTCCATGGGTGGCCTTGGTCTCTCATTGTCCCAGCACAATGAAGGTAGCCCAGCTCCCGTGAAGAAACTGGGACAGGAAGCCCCATCTAGGTCAGCTAAGAGGCACTCCTGCTTCCTGCAGGCTTGGCCAGGCTGCCTTTGTCTCTCTCTGTCTAGGGGTTGGGAGACCGGCTTCCCATAGCACCCCAGACCCTGCTGTCACACCCTCTAGTAGGCTCTGTCCCCTGTCCCTTCCACCACAGCCATTTAAAAGCAAGATAGGCAGACTTCCAAGAGGCTCCTGTCTGTGTCATATCCTGTGCTGGGCACATAATTTCCAAGTGTCATTGTGTACCAGGTCCTGAGGGTCCAGCTGTGAGCAAGAGAGGCAAAGTCTCTGCCTTTCAGGAGCTTTTGTTACTTTATCCTGTTATATTGAAAAGGTAGGCATAGCATAGTATCATGCTAATCTCCATATTTGAGAAGAGTAAACTGAGATTCAGAGAAGCCAATACACTTTCCTTAGGTCACACAGCAAGAAGGAAGAAGACCTTTGGCTTAAACCCAAACTTACCAGCTTTCAAACTCGACCTCTACATTTGAATGAGTGGGCTGTGGTGAAGGGGTCTTACCTAGGCCTGGAGCCTGAAGATTCAGATGTCTCTCTGCTGGTGAGTTATGAGGAAAAAGAGAACAAACTTCCAGTCCCAGGTGACTATATCCCTGGGCTAGGGAAGTCAGAGAGACAGCTGGTTGTTCTATCTTCGACCAATCAGTTTCAGGATTAGGTTTGAACTCTAGTTAGAGACACTTCCCACTCAAGGGGAGGGGGATCAGGCACAAGATACGTGGAAGGAACCTGCCTGAAAATACACGTTTAAGGACATTTCTGGTTACCTTTGGAGGTCCTCGTCACCCTAACCTGTCACAGTGTGTTAGCTGCTTTTCCTGTTACTAAGACAGAATACCTCACAAAAACATGGGTGGGGGAAGAGCTGGGGAGATGTCTCAGTGGTTAAGGTGCTTGCTTGCAAAGCCTGATGGCCTGGGTTCAATTCCCCAGCACCCATGTAAAGCCAGATGCACAAAGCAGCAAATGCATCTGGAGTTTGTTGGCATTGGCAAGAGGCTCTGGTGTGCCCATTCTCTTTCTCTGTTCACAATGAATAAATGGAAATATTTATTTTACAAAAACTTAAGGGAGGAAGGGTTTATTTTGACTCACAGTTCGAGGGTACTACACTACATCATGACAGGGAAACCCTGGTGGTAGGAGAATGAAGTGACCGGTCACAATGTCTCTGCAGGTCAGGAAGGAGAGAGATGAATGCTGGTGCTCAGCTCGTCTTCTGTGTGAGTGTGAAGATGTGTGTGCCGTGGCATGCTTGTGGAAATGTCAACTTGGGGTGTTGGCCCCTGTCTTCCCCCTTACTTGAGACAAGGTCTTCCATGTTCACCATCGCCTTGGCCTGACCTATGAGCTCTGCCTGCTGGGATACAGTTGCTCTTGCTACAGTGTCTGACTTTCTACGGGATCTGGGGATCCAAACCCAGGTACTCAAGCTTGCAGGGCAAGCACTTTATCCACCCACGCCCTTCCTGGCCTTGCTTTCTCCTTTTTATTGAGTTGGGACTCTCACCCACACTCACTGACACACACACACAGATACGTCTTCTAGGTGTGTTTAAATCCTGTCAAGTTGACAATGAAAATGAACCATATGACCAGGAAGGTGTGGAGAGTTAAGCCAAGATTGACCCTGTGGGCTGTGTGCGCACTTTGGGGAGGGAGAGGGGACAAGGCTGAGGTGGTGGCCTTACTTTGGCTAGAGAAGGTGCCTTGCATTTCTGACATGGAGGGACTGATGTTTGGTAGTGAGTGGAGTGTCAGAGGCACCCAGAACCCCGTTAACCAGGCAGGCAGAGCTTGGTGAGGATGGTATGGGCTGTGAGGGATGATGGGATCAAGGTAGGGGAGCAGTTGGTCCCTGGGGAGATGTGATGCTAGTGGGTGGCAGGTGGGGCTGCACTATCAGGCTCTTCTACATGGGCATGGCTGTGGACACCAGCCTGCCCTGGGTGGGGTACTGGAGGCTATGTGTAGGTCCCCTCCCCCAGGAGGCTGCTGTAGGTGCCACGTCAGGTGACAGGAAAGGAATTGACAGCCATGTACGAAGAGCCAGCCACCCTCTGCCACCTGCCCCTGCCTCTCCTGACACCAGCACCATCCTGGCCGTCTCCCAGGCATGCAGAGATCTCCCCAGACAAGCGTGATGGGATGAGACACGCTCTTGATTAACCCATGTGCTTGCCTGGCATGCCCCTCATCCCCCCCACAGGGTCCCTGGCTGTAATTGGACCTGGAAGGCTGATAGCTGACAGGTCCTTGAAGCTCACTGTGACTCCCAGGCTGTGACAGGTCCATGGATTCTTCTTCCCAGATGTCTCTGTGTAACCTCTGCCAGGTTAACCTGGGCTAGGCCCCATATCCGGAGTGGGCCAGGCAGGGGTTGCTGGTGGTACCTGGCCTGATTCCCTTGGTTACCTGCTTGCATCACCTGTCCTTCCCAACAGCCATTTCATCCTCAGCCCATCCCTTCTACCTGCTCTGGAGCGGAGCTCCTCTGCCTGTCCTGTCCCTCCACCGCAGGGCCAGGCCACCCACAAACAGCACCCACTGGCTCTGGTCTCCCCATGCTCACACTGCCTTCCCTCCAACACTTATAATCTGGGAGACTTTGAACTGGGTGAGGTGCCAGTGCCTATAACCCAAATACCTAGAAGGTGGAGGCTGGAGGATTGTGAGTGTCAGGCCAGCCTCCCTCCTCAAAATAAAGAAAGAGAGAGGAGGAGAGAGAATAAATGAAATGGAAGACTCTAATATCTAGCTTCTCTCAAAAACGGTGGAGGGACGGGGCTGGAGGCTGGCTCATTGGTAGTGTCTGCTGAGTATGCGCAAGGCCCTGGGTTCTATTCTCAGCACTGAAAATAAAATGAGAGCATTTGCTGCCTCTGGGCAGCCACCTTCCCACCTGGCCCCACTTGCAAGGGACATGCAGGGACGCTCAGTTTCAGTGGGTGGGTATGGCTGCCCAGGACCCCAGGAGCTGAGGTCCCTGTGGTGACCACCTCAGTGGAGGGGTTGGGGGTACAGGACAGACATATGTTTCATGGTTCTGACATTGTGTTTTTGTCTTTTGAGTTACATGAATGTTAAAGTATAAAAAAGGAAAACATAATTTTAAGAGGGCTGGTGAGCAGTCCTCGAGGGCCTGGGTGATGAAGCAGGCGTACGTCTCTGTGGGCCATGGGTTCCCTGGGCTCTGTGTTGTTCCCTGCCATATCTTCAGAGCTGGGCATGGTAGATGCTTCATAAACTTTCTATGCCAAGTGGCATTGAAGTTAAAGCCCAGTAAATTAACCTCCTATGTCCTTGAGACTGGGGAACCTTGCAGGACTTGGTTTGTGTCTGAACCTGTGTCCCTCCTGCGGGGACATCTGGGACGAAGAAGACAAGGTCATTTACCTCTCCTGCTTCTGTCTCCGCAGGCGTTCCTGCACCGCATTCGGCAGAATGTGGCAGACTCGGTGGAGAAGGGCCTCACGGAGGAGAACGTCAAGGTAGGGACACTGGACTGTCACGCTCACTGCCGCTATTGTTGCTGCTGCTCTATGCCTTGCTCCCTCACCTTCTAGACTCTTCTCTTCTGCCCTGGAAGGTCATGGGAGCAAGGCAGCCTCTGCCCAGTCTCCTCAAACTCCCTGGCTTGTTGCCCATGGAAAAATCCCTTCTTGAGCACTCTGGGAGCGCATACCTCCTGCCACCCACTCACTCGCCCCTCTAACCGGGCACCACTAAGTAGGCCTGGTTTCATCTTGGCCGTGGCCCTGGGGAGTCTGGGCAGTATCTGTGAGCTGTCTGTGTGCCCAGCTGGGGTATGGCTCTGAAGCTCGTTCTCTGAGAAAGCTGCCTTTCAGTCTTAGGGCTCTGAAGGGCCTGGTCAGAGGAGAGATGGATACCAGGGGGCCCATGTATCTGAAGTTCCCAAGAGTCACCGCACATTCCGTCAAGAAAGATCTCCCCCCAATGTCCTGGTTTGCCAGGGTGGTGACCTTGTATGTTGATAATTCTAAGCCCTGCTTGTGGGAGGCATTGCTGCTGGTCCTGGATGGGGTGGTGAGAGGGTGTGACTATTGTGCTTGGAAGTAAGTTCTTCCATCCCTCCATCCCTCCCTCCCTTCTTACCTCTATCCCTCCCTCCTTCCCTCCCTCCATCTATCCATTCACCCACCCATCCATCCCTCCATCCATCCCTCCATCCACTCACCCACCCACCCATCCATCCATCCATCCATCCATCCATCCATCCATCCATCCATCCACCCACCCACCCATCCATCCATTCACCCACCCACTCACCCATCTGTCCATTCGTCCATCCCTCCCTCCCTCCCTTCCTCTATCCCGCCCTCCTTCCCTCCCTCCATCTATCCATTCACCCACCCATCCATCCCTCCATCCACCCACCCACCCACCCACCTACCCATCCATCCATCCATTCATCCACCCACTCACCCATCTAATAGTTGGTATTATTTATCGATTTATTACATAAGATAATAGTTTAAAAGCTATTTATTATAACTTTATGTATTTTAAAAACATTTAAAAATACTTTTATCTATTTGTAAGCAGAGAGAGAAGAGAGCCAGACACAGAGAATGGGTGTGCCAGGGCCTCTAGCCATTGCAGACGAACTTCAGATGCACGTGCCACTTTGTGCATCTACCTTTATGTGGGTACTGGGGAATTGAATCTGGGTGGTTAGGTTTTGCAGGCAAGTGCCTTAACCACTAAGCCATCTCTTCAGCCCTGAAAGTATTTTTATTTATGAGAGAGAGAGAGAGAGAGAGAGAGAGAGAGAGAGAGAGAGAGAGAGAGAGAGAGAGACTATATGAATGGGTGGGCCAGGGCCTGCTCCACTTGGTACATCTGGCTTTATGTGGGTACTTGGGATTTGAACCAGGGCCTACAGGCTTTGCAAGCAAGGCCCTTTAATGGCTGAGCCATTTCCCTAGCCCCTTGTATTATATTGTCTATTACAGATTGCTGGTTTTAAAGAAACTACCTTTTCTTGTGAGGTCTAATGCACTATAGTGAGGGCACAAGTCCTACATGCCAAGCACAGTGTGTCCCACATACCCACGTTGGTTCCCATGACCCATGTGAAGGTGGAAGGCCTTGGCTGTGCCTCTCATCAGTCCTCTCCCATCAAGCTGACACTGCCTTCTGCCTCTACTTCAACTTGAAGACTAAGTGAGCTTGACTCTGTCTCGTTCACTGGTGCACGTGTGGGACTTTTGTTGCTATGTGAAGGTCTGGCCCATACCTTTTCACTGCCCTATAATATTCTACAGTGTGACTACACAGCTTACATGTCTGTTTTCTTGTGGGCTGATATTTGGTTATTTCCACTTTGGGAGCTGGTAAGGCCATTTCTGTGTATGTCTTTTGGGTGGGCATTCCTCCTTTCTTTCGGGTATATACTCAGGGCAGTTTACAGCCCTTCTAGGAAGTAGGCACGCCAGCAGAGTTTAGACAAGTGACTCAATATGAGCAGATTTAGTCATGTGAGCAGGAGCCAGAGGGAAAAGTGACCCAGCAGCTCAGCCATTCCTGTGGCCACTTCCCCTGACCAGCATCCCCCATTGGGCCAAGAGGAAGATGGCCTCTGACCACCTCGGGGTCCCCTCCTTAGGGCATTTGAAGGGCACAAGGTCTTGACTCAAACATGACCTTCTCAGAGTGACTGTCCCAGCCGCCACAGGAGTCCGAGTTTGCCAACACGTCCGGCATCTCCTTATTTCATTTTGTCTGGTGTGTCATCACCTTAGAAACCAAACCCTTGCTGTGACTGCACCGTTTCCCTCCAGTAGAGCTTCACTTCTGTGGGCTGCCCAGCACACAGTAGGTGCTCAGCAAATGTTGAAGGGAAGGGAGACTTCTCACTGTGCCTATTTTACTGTTTGGGGGTCTTGAGCCATGTGGGCACCCTAAAATTAAATGAAAAACATACATGTGTTAAACACCAGGAAAATGGAATTTGTGCAGCTTAAAAGCACCTTAAGTAAAACCAGTTTCTTTGGGGCCTGAATTAGTTCCTTGTAGCCCCTTCAAAGAAGTACCTGTTACTATCGGCATGGATAGGAGAGGCCTTGATTTCCCCTACTTAACAATGGAGACTGGTTGGTGTGTGTGTGTGTGTGTGTGTGTAGCATCTACAGATCCTTTTTGTAGACTGTATAGTCTTCCGTGGCTGGGATTACTTTAATTGGCCAACCTCTGCTGATGGCATTGGCTGTTTCCAGCCTCCAGTTATTGGAAAGGAACTGATGTTGGGGTGTCTGTGCCTCTCAACCTCATATGCTGGCACCATGGGCCTGAATTTTCTGTTGTGGGTTCTGCCCTGTGCATTCTGGGGCACAGGCAGAATCTTGTCAGTGTAACACTGGTTGGTGACAGGGAGACAGGGAGTTTTCTCTAGCTGGAAATGACTGGTGGAAAAGCTGAATTCCACGGTGTAGAGTTCAGATGGAATCGAGGAAGCTGGAACCTCCTGTGCCTATGAGCATTTTTTTTTGTTTTTGTTTTTTTTTTTTTGTTTTTTTTTGCCTATGAGCATTTAAGTGGGGGATTTTAACATCCTTCTGGTGTCTGGAGGGGTGTGTAAGTGTACCCCTGTCACATAGAGTTCAGCGGTGCCTGGGTGTGATCCTGAGTGGTTCTCTGACATTTTCGTGGTGGCAGGGTGGGCTGTGGATTCCTTTTCTCTGAGCTTCTGCTCCTTCTGGATGAATCGGGGCCAGGAGTGCTTTCCTTTTCATGGATGTAGAGGCTGCTGGGTGCTATTATGTAGTGTTAAGACACAGGCCTGCTTGTTTGCAAGGCCTGACAGCTTGGGTTCGATTCCCCAGTACCTATGTAAAGCCAGATGCACAAAGTGCTGCATATATCTGGAGTTCATTTGCAGTGGCAAAAGGCCCTGGTGTGCCTATTCTCTCTCTCCCTCTCCTACTCTAGCAGATAAATAAATAAAAATATTTTTTAAAAATGACACAGGTCTACCCCTGACCCTGATCAGTGGGTGGAAGTGGGTAGAAAGGGCCTGCCTGCTGAGCTGCACACTCACCTACTCCCTAGGGCTGTGGATTGTTCTGGGGGTGGCCCGAGCCCCTCTGAGCCTTGATTAACTCTGGCCTCTGGTCTCATGTTTCCCCCAGATTCTCTTCTCCAACATCGAAGACATTCTGGAGGTGCACAAGGATTTCTTGGCTGCCCTGGAGTATTGCTTACACCCTGAGCCTCAATCCCAGCATGAACTTGGGAATGTTTTCTTAAAATTCGTGAGTATGATGCCCTGGTCCTCAGGACTCTCTGGCCTTGAGAAGTGGCTCCCCTCCACCCCCAAGCTCCCCACTTTTCCCACCTGACCAGTTTCCCTCTGCCGGTCCATCTGGGATATGGAGCAGCCTTGTGGGGAGATGGGGCCCAACCTTGGGAACACACATATGCCCACACACATGAACATTCGTGCATATATACATTCATACCACATGCATACACATATATAAAAAAGGAAGGGAGGAAGATAGAAAAGATTACCAGGGAGTAGAGGAGTCAGATTCCTGGTGTCATCCATGGTGCCTTTTCCCTGTCACACCTGGTCGCATCCCTCCTTGAAGTAATCACAACTGCTGTAAAAGAAGCCTCCGGTTTTCTCGGTGTGAGTCAGTGTTTTTAATTTAAAATCATATTTCAATTTAAAATGTGACGTTGTCGCCCCCTCTGCCCTCTGTGCTCAAGGAGGGAGGAGGGCGTGAGTCATGCTGTCTCGAGGTTTTCAAAGCAGCCCCTGCACAGCTGGGTTTCTGGCAGCTGGAAGTTAGTGTGCAGGTGGCTCAGGGGAGCAACTGAACCCAGGTGCCCAGGTTGGCCTCAGCCGATCCCATCTGGAAGGACCCCAAAGCTGAGATGGCCTTGGGGTTGTGTGCAATGGCAGCCAGGGGCCCCAGCTTTTGGGTAGTCCCTCTCTTAGGTCTAGGGGGGAACTCAGAAGGGGGTTGATGGCCACCTCTGTCGGTGCCCAAGGAACTGGAGTCTATGACACCCTCTGGTGCATCTGCGGGGCAGCACGGTGTCCACTTCAGCATTGGCCTGTCCTTTCTCTTCCCCCAGAAGCCCTCCCCTGTCCCCGTAGCCAGCCACTGCGTGCTGAGTTTACCACAGACAAGCACTGAGCAACCTGTTTCTTTTGCCTGGTGTCACCCTGCGTGATTCATACACTCTAGCTCATCAGAACTGGGACGGCCAGGTTCACTGGCACCTCCTCCAATTCCAGCATTAGGAAGGTTGAGACAGGAGGGTCTGCTGGAGTTTGAAGCAAGCCTTGGCTGCTTAGTGAGTTCAAGGCTAGTCTGTGGTAGAGATCCTGTGTCTCAAACAAAACCAAACCAGACCCAGAACTTCACAGCAGCATTAAAAGCCGATGCTATCACTGCCCATTTTACAGATGAGGAAGTTGAGACCCAAAAGTGCAAGTTTCAGCAGCTAGTCAGTGTCTTTATGTTTGTTGAGATGTTTATTCTCTGGAATCTGTCACTATCTTAGGAGACACTGTCTCCTGAAACACTTATGAACATCTCTGAATGCCGGCCATGGAGGCCCTGAGCTTTTAGCACTAAACAGAGTGGATATGCAGCTCACTCCCCAACTGTTGGCACAGAGGATGGGTGGATGAGGTCATTTCAGATGGCCCTATGGAGTGTGTTTAGTCATCCAGAGTGACTGACTGGTCCAGGCTCAGGGTTGCTGGATATGAGGAGGAACATAGGGTACCCAGTAAACTTGCAGGAAAAATAAAATTATTATTGTTTTTTGAGTAACTATATTGCTTGCACTATCTGAGGCATACTTATACACAACAGCGATCTGTGGCACATCTGACATTGGTGTTCAGGGCTGGGGAGATGCTCAAGCATGAATACCCCAGTTTGTATCTCCAGAACCCACATAAAATCCAGAAGCTGTGACAAGCTTCTGTAATTCTAGCACAGTAATGGTGAGATGGGAGGCAGACACAGGAGGATTTTCTGGAAGCTCATGGACCATCTAGCCTGGCTAATGCAGCAGTGAATGAACATAAGAAGACACCCTGCCTCCAGGTGGAAGGTGAGAACTGACACCTGGAAGTTGCCCTCTGACCTCCACATATGTGCTGTGGCACACATGCTTGCATGCACACACATGGGCATGCACACACCCATACATATCATGCACACACACGCACGCCTTCAGCTGCCTGTCCCAGGGAGTGAAATGAGAGAAAGGACAGAGAGAGACCAGCGGCAGAGAGCGTGAGCTCTGAGAGAGGAGGGGTTGTGTGGCCAAGGCAGGGATGGTGGCTTTTGCTCTGAGTCAGGCGGCTGTGGGGTGCTGAGTTCGGTATATGTTCATGCAGTCTCTCTTCAGCTGTGAGGACAAGTGACAGACTGGGGAGACCCTTCTAGTGGAGCCCCACCCCCCACTCTCCCTCTGGAGGGCATGCCTGCATGGCCCAGCTCCTTCTCTGGGCCCAGTCTTCCTGGCACATAGTCAGTCCTCAAGAGCTGGTTATCTCCTGCTGGGGACTGTGGACAGCTGTGGGCATGGTGACAATCTAGCGGTTCCTCTGGGGGCTGGATCCCCTCCCCCAGCTGTCCCCTGTCTGTTTCTTCTCTTTCACACCCCAAACCCACAGCCATAGTCCCCACCCTCCACATCTGTTCCTTCCTGGTAAACACTGGACCCTATCAGCCCTCTGGGAGGAAATGAACACTGGGACTTGTAAAGCACCTCTGTAGGGTTTAGGCCTGAGCCACCTCTGGGAGCTGGGTGCCAGGATGGTGTGTGTGGGTGTGGTGTGAGCTACTGAGCTAGGTGGGTTTTGAGGAAGGGAGGTGTCGTTTGCCACACATAGCTGCTCTAGGACTGAAGGAGAGGGCGACCTTGCAGGTTGTCAGAGGAGGGGCTGTGAGATGAGGCATTCTATGTCTCTCTCCCCTCTCTGCACCTGTGGCAGACATCACTAATCAATCACAGTGTTCTGTCTTTGGGCTCCCCAGGGCCCCCAGCGTCCTTGTCATCGTGTTCCAGGGCTGCTAATGACAGACTGGCACAAGGGAAGAGCTAGACTTGTCCTTGCTTTCTGGCCCCACCCCATCATGGTGCAGGTGGAGGAGAACAGGAGGCTGTCATTCACAGAGGTGTGGGTCCATTTCTTCTCCCTTTTATAGCCTGGCTGTAGGAAGGTGGTCTTCACCGTTGACGCAGAACACACAGCTCTCACCTCAGAGGGGATAAGAGATTGTTTATTCTGAAGCAAGTGACCATGGCCTTGGAACACAGATTTAGATTACCCCAAATTCCATAAGCCGATGTGGGAACAATTTCATGAAGGTTACATAGTTACAGAACAAAAGAAATAAATAACTTTTCACATACATTGGAAAGACAATCAGATCAGTGAGCAAAACGGGGAAATCTGTAGACTTCAGATGCTACCTGATGACATTCTTAGCCCTTGGGTAGGGGGACGCTGGTGGTCTGTTAGTACATTCCAGAAAGGTTTCACCTGATCACCTGATAGTCACAAGGATGTTAGGTTAGACACAGAGGTGGGCAGTAACATGGCTCTCAGAGGCTAGCGGAAATGTGACCTCATCCTGCAACATTCTATCTCTTGGTGGTCACAGGATTTCTGACGGTTCCAGGTAGATGCAGCACTTCTCAGGAGCTTCAGCTCACAACACCATCTCCGATGGACTTAAACAAAGAAAGGACTTTTGTTTTTCTTGATGCTTATTAGTGTAATGTTCAGGGTGTGAGTTGGCTGCAGGCACAGCTGGATCTAGGAGCTGAAGTAGCTGGGTCTGTGGTGGTTTGTCACATCTCAGCCAATCAGGAAGCAGAAGGCTCAAGCCTGGGAAACCTGGAGCTGGTCTGAAGGCCACTGGGCCTTCTGGTTCCTCTCTCATCAAGTGCTCTCTGCCAGGCATCCTGCCCCTGTCACACTACGCCAGTGCACAGGTTGTTAGGACCTGGTTTTCCTTGCAGTGTTTCCTTGTGCCCAGTCAATACACAGAAGAAAAGCACATGGTCCAACCCCCTCCACCCTCTCTGCCCAGATCGTCCCTTCCTCAGCAGAAGCAGGGCAATGCTTATCACCTGCATGAAAGCCCCCCTCCCCACTCCCTGAGGCCTGCATCCAGAAGTGCTGGGAGCCCCCGCCTGTGGTTTACCATGTACCTGGGTGATCCCCTGGGCTCACTGTATACCAGTGAAGATGGGTCCCCTCTTCCCTCCCTGTCCTTGCTGTTGGTGGCTGCTCAGGCTTGGGAGAGGAGGCTGTGTCTGTGACAGGGTGACTCTCTGCAGCAGCTGTTGGTAGCGTTGGGAGCCTGAAGCTTGTGTCTCATAGCACCGAGGGTGGTTGGGTGGGTCCTCAGAGTGTGTGCTAGTGTAGCTCATGGGGTCATGTGTATGTGTGAGGACACTGGGCAGTTGTGACATTGAGTTGGTGTTTTTCTAAAATTCGTGTTTGTTAGTTGTGCTTGCTTGCAGCTAACTCTTGGGGAGTTCTTGTAAGGGTCCTCTAGTGCTGACTGTGTGCTAGAATGTTCTCAGCACCCAACGAAACACGTTTATCCCCTTCTGGCAGCTCAGGTGTTGGGGATGTGTTGTTATGCCCATTTTATGGGTGAGGAGACTGAGGCTGGGGGGGCAGAGTGTCCTGCCCCAGGTCACCTGTGACTCAGGAAAGTGAGTTCTGTGCTGAGTTCGCTTCAAGATGATGCTGGACCCTCGAGCTTAGTCTGTGGATTTCTACCCTGCACACTTGCTTGACTCTGTCCCCACCCTGTGACCTCGAGGTTATGAGAGTTTGGATCCTGTTTCTGCCACCTCAGTAGCTGTGGGATGCTGAGCCAGCATTTTCCTCTCTTTTTCCACTAGTGAACAATCTAGTCTCTAGTGCTGATGTACACGCTCATCCAGAGGGCAGCGTGGCCCTAACCTAGTGCTTGACCCACCCTTGGTGTGGGCATCACCTCTGGTTATGGGTGGCTTGTCACTCAGGATGTGTGACAGAGGCTGCTTGGAGTCCAGAGTGAGCTGGGTGGGCTGGGGCTCTGGAAGAGTTGAAGCGTCTCCCTCTCCTGGCTTCCTCCTTCCTCCAGCCTTTGCAGGAAGCATGGATGGCTGGAGCACCCTTAGAAACAGGACAAGCTGCCTTGTAGACCCACCTCTTCCTTCCTTAGCTTTCTGGGGTCTCTGGCCCATGATTCTGCTAAGGTCCAGGCCCTTCAGCTCTTCCTCCCCCAGGATCTCCCCAGGATATCCTTGTTTGGGGTTTGGCTAGTTCTGGGATCCTTTTGAAATGAGGACTGTCCAGCCGAGAGCTTCCTGCTAGGAGGGCCGGCTCTTCCAATTCCAAAACCATGACTGATAAATAGGGCCCTGGTGACCCACAGGTGACTTCTAGTCTGGAAAGAGTCCAAATTTGGGCTCAGGGGCTCCTGAAGGTCAATAAAGCTATCCCCCTGCTGCAACAACTCCACTGAGATATGGAGGTGGTTAGGTAACTCACCCATCCACGTTCACAGAGAGAAACTCAGAGCTTGGGTCTGGGCTCTGGACCCCAGGGGCAGACATGGGGCTGCTGTGTGCGGATGTGGGTTGTGGAGCTCAGTGTCCCGAAGTAGTAATAGGACCTGAAGTCCTAGTCCTGAAGCCTGTGGGGCCCCAGGGAGTCCTGCCCTGCTGCTGGGACCTGCCACCCTCTGCCTGGCCTTGTCTTGCAGAAGGACAAATTCTGCGTGTACGAGGAATACTGCAGCAACCACGAGAAGGCTCTGCGGCTGCTGGTGGAGCTCAACAAGGTCCCTGCTGCACGCGCCTTCCTTCTGGTAAGTGTCCCACTGTGGGGACCCTGGGGACTGGTGTGTGGTGCGTGCTGTGCGGGCTCCCCAGGGCTCCCTGCACCTTTCACGCACCTGTGCTCATCACACAGGGGTGGCCACGGGCTCCAGCCCCTGGAGGCATCTCCTGGACCTCAGTGGTCCTGGGAGACAGGAAGAGGCCGGGAAGACCCTAGAGGAAGGGAAGAAGAGCTCCTTCCCTTCCCCTCCCCTCTCTCCTGCCCTTCTTCCCTCCATGCCCCTCCCCTCCCTCCCTCCCCACTGCAGTTTTCCTGGTGGGCCAGGCTGTGTTTTCCTGGCAGCAGCTGGTCCCGGGCTGGTTGGACAGGGAGAATGTGTTGGGTGCTGCACACGTACCATCTGTCCCTCTCCTTGCTGGCGTCTCCAGGCTTCTGGCCACCTGCAAAAGAGCTGTCACAAGTCGGTGAAGGCTTCGAAACAGGCAGAGTCTGGCTTTCACCATGTGATGTGCACCCATGGGTGGGGGCTTCAGCTTTCTATACCTCTCCATTTTCACATCTGTCAAATGGGCCGATCCCTCCTTCCCTCTCTCCCTCCTTCTCTCATGCAACTGTCACCTGGCAGGATGCAGGTCATGTAACTACAGCAGTGAACAAGGTAAAGTCCTGCCCTCATGAGGTGGCCACTTGAGCAAGGGTTTCCTACGTGATCTGCTATGTGGCCTTAAGTTCTGGAGGAAATGAAGTGAGTTGAGGCTGGCCGGAGGGGGAGATGCGGCCACTACTGTTTGGTCTTTCGTCTTAGATGACAGTGAGGCTGGACTGTGGATAAAGTGACAGAGGAGGGAGGTTGTCTTCAGGGAAAGCATTCCAGGCCGAGGAACTGCAGTGCAAGGGCCCTGTGGTGGCTGTGCATGTGAGGACGAGCAGGAAGGCCCAGCGCTGGAGGGATGAGCCTGAGAGGGAAAGTGGGAGGTGGTGAGGCCAGAGAGTTGGAGAGAGGACAGTAGCAATTAGTCCCTGGCATGAATTAGTGTTTTAGAGAAACCTTTGGAAGCGTAGCCTTCCTATACCTGCAACTGCTACCAAGATCAGAGTCAGAACAGTTCTAGAAGCTTCCTCCCACCCCTTCCCGACCATGCCCTCTGCCTGCAGAGGTAATCCTGTGTCTTTCTCCACCACACATTAGCTGTTCTTTTTCAAGAATTCCATATAAATACATACCTGTCATCTCGGCATCGGAGAAGCTGAGGCGGGAGGATCAGAAGTTCAAGACCAATCTGGGCTACATAGAGAGACCCTGTCTCAAAACAGAAAAGAAACAAAAAGAATGAAAAGATAAAAATGGAAGGGTATAGGATGCTTCAGGGTCTGGCTTCTCTTATTGAAAGCTAGTGACCTTTGCCCTTTGCCCTCTGCCCAGTCCCCACGCCTCAGTGTCCTCAACAGCAAGGTGGAGCTGTTAGAGCAGGTGAGTGAAGTGAGTTTATTGGTGTGAGACACACAGTAGGGCCAGGCAAACAAGGGAAAGAAGGGATTAGGCTACAAAAGTGGACCTGTGCCTTGTCAGCTAGGGGTGTCATTAAAGAGGTGGGTGGGTGTGACCCACCTGGGAGAAAGGGAGTGTAGACCTCATGGAGGGCTGGCGGATCCTTACCTGAGGCTCTTCAGTGAACCAGGATTTAGGAACTCTGTCCCCAGGGCCTGAGGCGTAATGAGAGCCATGAATGGCACCTCTGTGTATTTGCTTGTTTTTCTTTTAAAAACAGATAAAGCCAAAGGATACTTTAGAGTGTTGGGGTTGGGCAAGGGGCAGTTGATGGCTATAGCTGTCCTTGAAGACTCTTCAACAACTGGACAGAGACCAGCCCTTCTCCTGCCAGACCCCTGGGGCTTTTAAAAAGCTCCCCACCCCTAGCTCCCTGTCCTCCTCTGCCCAGAGCTGACATCACCCAGGCAGCTTGTGGTGAGCGCTGGCTCGGAGGACAAAGGCCTGAGTGTGAGCAGTGTGGGGCCTGGCATCACCCGGCTGCCATGGCCCCGACCCTTGCATCTGTGCCAAGGGCAGATGCAGGGGTGGGAGCTGGCCCGGGATTGCGCTTCTCCAAGGAGAGAGAGAGAGAGAGAGAGAGAGAGAGAGAGAGAGAGAGAGAGAGAGAGAGAGAGAGAGAGAGAGAGAGAGAGAGAGAGAGAGAGCGCGAGCCTGTGATGATCCCAAGGGCATTGGTGTGGCGCTGGGACACTGGCCAGCTCTGGGCAGCACAGTCTCCCTGTGGGAAAGGGGAGACAGCCGCACCCTCGTTCCTGAGGCTGTGCACATGACGTTCCATGGATGCTGGACCCATGGTGAATGAACAAATGAGTGGGGGAGTGAAGGATAGTTGGGCATCCCCATCCTGCCAGGGTGGTGTGGAGGGAGAGACCGAGGCTTCCCCATCGCTGGTTGATGGTCCTTTGCTGGTTCATCGGTGTGTGCATAGATTGGCCACATCATGAGCCCTAGGGACCCAGGACTGCTGACCACAGACATGTAATTTATGCTTCGGCTTCTAAAACATGAGTTTTTGAGTCACAGTCCCTCCAAAGGGGAGGACAGTGCCTGTAATGTGACTTATGACCACTTGGAACAAATGACTTACTGTGGAGATTCCAAGTGAAAGGCGTCCTGGGAACTGATCAGGGGCAGGTGGCCAGGCTGGCCTTGGGGAACAGCTAGACTTGTCAGGCATCGCCGGTCCAAGCCCCCGGTCCTCAGCAGCCCGCCTGGCTTTAGACTAGGCGAACCCAGCTTGTAGCTCGTGGGCTTCATGCAGCCCAGGATAGCTATGACTGTGGCCCAACACATTTGGATAATGTCATATTGCTGTGTCATAAGTTTGGTCATCCTTGCTCCAGACCTCCACCCCACACCCTGGTCTGTGGCCCACTAGTTCTGGGGTGACCTGGGAGTTAAAGACTGGGCACTCTGAACTTGTGTGGCATCTGAGCTGTGAATGGGAGACGGGTTCTCAGGGCCGTTGAAGCCACGCTCTGAGCCTTCGATATTTTTATCCTTGACGGGGCAAGAGAAGGCCTTGTGACCCAGGATGGGCAGAGGCAAAGAGGGCTGTGTGGAGAAGGGCCAGTATGGGGGCTGTGGCTCAGCATGGACAGAACTGGGGTGAGTGTGGCTAGGAGTCCCGGTTCTGAACTCTGCCACCTGTAGGCACTCACAATCCAGCACTGCATGCCCACCCCCTCGGTAAGGAGTTAACACATTTCCAGTTTCAGCTGAGGATTCCCAGTTCTCTTCCTTAAAGCCATGGCCCCCTCTACAGGGGCACCCAGCCCTGTTAGAATCAGGGGCGCCGCCTGTACATGTCTTTCTGCTCAAATCTATGCTTTCCAGAAGCACCCGAGTTTGTTTTCTGAGTCTTTAAAAGGTTTATATGGGTGGGGTCATGCCATGCATAGCCCCCTGCTTTGCCTTCTTGGCTTGGGGCTTTATCCGCATTGCTGTGTATAGCCCTGGCTTTCGTGTTCTCTGGGGTATCATTGTGTAAAGCTGCTGCAAACCAGTTAGAATAATACCAATGTTGCTTTCTGTGCTCCAGGGGATGGTTATTTGGGGCGCTTCTCAGTTTTGCAAATCTAAACAAGGCAGCTTTGATTGTCTGTGTGTTTGTCTCCTAGGGTGTATGTAGCAAGTTTCTCTAGACGAGGATGACAGATATGTCTGTCGCGGCTCCATGGCACTATTGTAGGCTTTCTGTCATCACCGTCCAGCTCTGCCCTGTGGCTTGCCAATATGGGCATCCAGGGCATGTGGTCTGAGCCAGTTAGGCTGGAACTGAGCATGGGCAAGATCAGGCCCCAAGCCATAGGCTCCTTCTATAGGCTTGTGCTGGGTTCTAAACCTTCCCCTTCCCCTCTCCCAGGGGTGCTGAATTCCTTCTCAAGTGCCAGTCCTGAGGTTCTGAGGGATTCCCCTTGGTGACATGAGGGCAGCCCTGTCTCCGTGCTTGAGCAAGAATGATGGTGTCCTGTCCCTTTGCAGAGTTGCATGCTTCTGGGAGGCCGGAAGACCACAGACATCCCCCTGGAGGGCTACCTGCTGTCCCCCATCCAGAGGATCTGCAAGTACCCGCTGCTCCTCAAGGTGAGATGCATGGGCTCCTGTCCCTAAGTGGAAGTGGCGGGAACCTGGCCATGTCTGGCTCCCACACAGGATCTATGATGATGTCTAGCAGCAGACCTGGCCCTGGGCCAGGCAGGACCTAAACCAGCCCTTGCCTCTTTCTCTGCCATTCTCTCAGCTTCCACATGCAACATCACTCCCATTGAGGCAGCAGATGGCTGCAGACACTCTGGACTCACACCCTGTCAAGTTTAAAGTCAGTGGAAGACAGCAAGCTTCTTTTCTCATAGCTTTGATAGAAGTTCTGAGAGTCACTCTGGCTGTGGCCATCTGTGGCCAGGAGAATGACATCACAAATGATTTGGTGTTGGTAGTATAGTGGTGAGCATAGCTGACTTCCAAATGGTTTGGGTCTGAGTCATGTGGTTTGACACAACCAATCACAGGAAGCATTGATCTTTATCCAATCTGTTTGGACCATCGATTTTCTTCTGACCTAATCACTAGTAGCTGGATAGTGTTGCATTCTGATTGGCTGAGATGTGGTCCTGCACTCCTCTCTGATTCAATGAAAGACGGCAGGGCAAAGCTGTGTTATGATTGGCTCAGATCTGGGTCAGGTGCTTTACTCCTGAATCAATTTCTTGAACTCAATGTTTATGTGTTCTGACATTGAACTAGTTATTGGGGTCCAAAGGCCACAGCCCTAAGAAGGGGGCAGATGGGCTCCTCACCAAAACCTTGGCTCTTTTCAAGGAATGGGGGGCACAGGTGTTAGCTTGGCATACTACAGTGATCGATCCACACACCAGTTGTCTCCTTCCTTGCCAGCCGCCTGGCAAGCACAGATCTGCTGCCTGGGAGAGGCACTGAAGATGACTCCATTCTCTGTTTCAGAGTTAGCCGCTGGGCTGGTCCCAAGTCATGTGGCTGGCCCTGCCACCATCTGCTGCTCAGCCCTTGCAAATGGTGGCATTGGCTGATGCCGGCCCTAGCTCTGTCCTGAAGGCTTGTGTCTGACAGCTGACTCCTGGGCTCCCTGCTGGTGACATAATCTGGCTGCAGGTGGCTCATCCATGCACCTGCTTGTGGGTACTATGAACTTGGAGGATAGGAGAGGAAGGGTGCTAGGGAAATCTTGATTGTCATTGGGGAAGACAGGGGACCTGAGGCCATCAGCACCACCGGGGACACAGTTCCTTAGTGCATGCAGCCATGGCAATAGGACTCTGCACCCCTGCCTGTGGCATCCTCTGGCCCTTGGCTGTGTGTGCCTCCCCAAAACTCAGAGGAACCTCAGCCCACATCCTCACCATCTCTCCAGTGCTTGCAAAGAATTCTGGGCTCTGAATCAATGGGAGAGGCTGGACATGGGGCCTGGGGGCCAAAGCCTGCCCTGCAGAACAAACTGAAGCCCCTGAAGAGAAGGGACCAGGCCTTAAGAACCCCCAGACCTCACATGTGCTTCAAGGCCATTTTGTACATATGGGTCCTCACTGTCTTTTCATATATTTCATATATATATTTCATATTTTTGGAAGTAGGTTCCTGCTGTAGCTCAGGCTGACCTGGAATTCACTATGTAGGCTCAGGCTGGTCTTGAACTCACAGCAATCTGCCTACCTCTGTCTCCTGAGTTATTTTATTTATTTATTTGCAAGGAGAGTGAGAGAATGGGTGCACCAGGGCCTCTAGCCATTGCAAATGAGCTCCAGATGCATACATCACTTTGTATATCTGGCTTTATGTGGGTAATGGGGAATTGAACCTGGGTCGTTGGGCTTTGCAGACAAGCATCTTAACTGATGAGCTACCTCTCCAGCCCCTGGCTGTCTTGCATACTGTGGATTTAGAGGGCAGCCTGATAATCAGATCCAGCCTGTGGCTTGTTATGTACAACCTCTGAGCTAAGAATGGTGCTTGCCTTGTGTGTGTGTGTGTGTGTGTGTGTGTGTGTGTGTGTGTGTGTGTGTGTGTGTATGTATGTATGTGGAGGGCAGATACTCAACATGGAGAATCTTCTTCAATTCCTGTCCATCTCATTTTTTGAGTAGTGCCTGTATTCAACGTAGAGCTCACCAATTCCACTAGACTAGCCAGCTAGCAAGCCCCGGAGATCCTCCTGTCTTCATCTCCCTGGTGCTGGGTGCTGGGATTACAGGCATGCCCCACTAGGCTCGGCTTTCTTACCTTTGCCTTCTCACCCTTCCTTTCCAGCTGTGTGTACTGTGTGTACAGGGAAACTGGGGATCCCAACTCAGGTCTTCACCTCTGTGTGGCAAGCCCTTTGCTAACTGAGCCATCTTCCCAGCCCTGGTGTTTTTTTTTTTTTAAGATTGTGAACAGAGCAAAACAACAACCAAACCCAGACAAGAATGCACAAGAGAAATTGGGGTGTCTGGGAGAGCCTGGCTTCACACGTTCCAGCCTCCTTCAGGGCCCGTGGTCTGGGCTCCAGCTCGTCATTTTCCAGTTGTGGGCCCTTGAGTGAGTTAGGCCATTTCCTATGCCTCAGTTTCTCCTTTGCAGTACATAGTACTTCCAGTTTGGTATGATGAGCAAGCGTGTCCTCACAGCAGCTCAGTCAGGTGGACATGTATGGGGCTCACTTTGGAGATGAAGCCACCGAGGCCACATGGCAGGGATCTCATCCCAGAGTCCTGCCCTGGCCTTGCTGTGGGGGCCATGCCCATTGAGAAGTGTTTTGAGGCTCTAAGCTGCCTTGGTGCTCTGGGGGTCAGGTCTTTAGACCTTGTCACTTCCCTAAATCGGTGGCCCTGCCTTTGTAGCTAACTAAGTGGCTGGTCTGTTCCTTTTCAAGTTCCAAGCTTTGAACATCTGACCCCTGTGAAGATGTCCTGGCTGGAACACCAGCACTGAGCTCAGCTGTCACCCCCTTGGCTTCTGAGTCTTGCCAAAGTCTAGGGTTCCAGTGACTCTTAAAGGGAAATGTGTCACAGGTCACATGACCTATGAGGCAGGGCCCAAAAGTACAGGTGTCCTCAAAGCTCCTCTGAGGTTGGGTGATTGCAGAGATCTGGTCCTCTCTCGCCAGGGGCTGGACTTTGTCTGGCAGGACTCTGTCCCTGGAGGATGAGGTGGCTGGGCAGACAGCTGGCTGTCTCTGCAGGAAGCGCCCAGAGGAAGTGGTGGAGGCCTGACCTTGTCTTCCCCACAGCTGTGCCTTGCCTCCCTCCTCCTCTCCAGCTGTGTGTACTGGGACACTGGGACTGCTGGGGACCAGCCAGCAGGACTAAGACTGCTCAGTGACCTGGCCTTTGGTGCCCACCCCCGGGATGCTCCCATGAGGGAGCAGCTGTGCTGAGGCCCCTTTGCACCCCGAGGCGTCCTTTCAGTCACATTTTCCAGCGCATTGTAAAAGACGATCCCATGAGCCTGGCAGTTGGCTTCAACCCTAGCCACCCCCTTGGCCATCCAGACCCTGGCCATAGGTTTCTCAAAGCCCTGAGAGTCCCAAGTCCCCACTGAGCTCTGAGCAGTGCAGGTCTTAGGGTTGGGCAAGCCTTTTGGGAACCGCTCGGGAGCTCAGCTTCAGTGCCGCCCAAGAATCTTCGGGACAGTCTCTTTCGCTCTTCAGCCCAGGCCTAGGATAGACATTTGGCATTTTCAGACCTTGTTGAGTTTTCCACCAGCATTTCCAGGGCAGTGATTCAGGGTTGGGGTGACACCCCTGGCTTGCAGCTGGCTGCCAGCTGGCTGGCAGTTCCCTGAGGAGGACCCGGCTGTCATGGGTCCTTTCCATTGTTCCTCATGGTGGCCCTTGCCGGGCATTGCTGGGTGCAGGTTGTTGGCCCTGCTTCGATCCATGGCTCAAGTCTTGCTCCCTGGACTTCCTGGTCCTGGGTGGGCATGGTGTGTTGTGAGGTGAGGATGGGCGGTCCTGGGCAGCCTGCACGGACACAGCCTTTTCAGGGGACAACTGCTGCTATGCCTCCTGCCTCTCTGGCCAGTTGCTCCTTGTCTCTGCCTACTCCTCATGCCCCAGACCCCTGAGCATAGGTGACCCTGGCTCCATCTGGGATCTTTTCCAAAACTACCTTATAGTAGTCTCATGCACTTTGAACAGTGTGCTCAGGGAGGCCCTGATGGAGAGAGGGGAGGGTCAAGCGGGTGCAAAGGAGGAGTGTTCCTTCAGAGGGAACAGCCGAGCCAAGGCCATGTGGTAGACAGCAGGCTGTGCCTGGTGTGCCTGAGGCACAGGGAAGGGGCTGTTGTGACTGAGGGTGGTGAGGCCGAATAGGGTGTGTTGGGGTGACAGCTGGATCATTCAGGCTTTGAGGGCCAAAGTGAGGTAGATGGTCTTTGCTTCTCCGAGTTGAGGGCCAATGAGAGATGGTCTTTGCTTCTCTGAGTAAGGTGGGGACCATGGGAAGTGGGAAGGCCTGGTGGCAGGAGCATGAAGCATTGGCCTCATTGTGTTCACAGTCAGGAAAAGAGAGAGAGAGAGAGAGAGAGAGAGAGAGAGAGAGAGAGAGAGAGAGAGAGAGAGAGAGGAAGGCTGGTGCTTATCTCACTCTCTCCTTTCACTCCTCCAGGAAGTTAACCTTCATAGGTGATTCTAAATCCTGCCTCTAGACAGCCACTATTGACCATCACAGTGGGCTCCATGATGACATTGTCATAACCTTGACCCCATAGTCGTCTGTGCCACTGCAGCTCTTGAGGTGATTCTGGTTACGACTTTGGGGTTCACATCCAACTCTGATGCCACGGAAGTCACCTTTTCTGCTAGGGAGGTGGTGAGGTCCTGTCTCTGCGAGGGCACAGGAGGTCACAGGAGTCTTCTTACAGCCTTCTGCCCTGGCTCCTGCCCTTCTAGCCCTAGGGCCCAGCATCCACCTTGCTCAGGGGCCACACATTGAGGTTATACCCCGCCCATAGCACCGCCCTGCCCCATCTGTGTAGGTTCCTTACTGCGCAGTGAGACAGCATGGGCCTTGGGATGCTTTGGTGGGCACGCCGCCTCTGTTTTTATGAAGCCGTGCTCAAAAGCACCATCTCTCCCAGCGCATGCCCAGGCCATCCTTCCCAGTGCTTCCCTACATTCCAATTTCTGCAAGTTACTGGACCTCTCTGTGCCTTGTCTCCCCACCTGTGGAGTGGTGTGCCACTAACTGCCCTGACCAGACAGGGACAGTGCATGAGGGACTCCTGCAGACACCCCACATGGTCCATGGTGACATTTGTCGACTCTTTTAGACTCTGATGTCTTGGGAGGGGGCTAGTAAGGGGCCAGGGTGGAGTCTTGATCCATCCCAGCTCCTTCTGGATGTCTCTTTGAGAGGCATGGTACTTTAGTACTGCGCCTCAGTTTCCTCCTGTCAGTTGTGTGTTACTTACTGGTAATTGTGAAAAGTAAATGGAACACTTCTAAGGTCCTTAGACGGCTTAATAAATATCACCTACTTGGTTTGCTGCCAAGGCTGTTCCAGCCCTCACACACCTGCCCCCAGCTTCCCCTGGGCATTGTGTTCCCGAGCCTTCCGCTGTGTTCTTTTACTGTTTGTTACCTGTCTTTGTTCCTGGAGTTTTCTTGGAAATACCATGAAGGTCACATCTTAAAATCTGATCTGGCAATCTCCTTAGCTTAGTCGTCTTATATATATCGTGTTTGCTGACTTATCCTAATGCTCCACCCCCACGCCCCCAGCAAGTGTAGTATGTGTGGTGCATGTGTGCATGCGTGCACCAGTGCAGGGGCACAGGAGATCACTGGGGGTCCCCCTCATTGCTCACCTGCGTGATTCCTTGGGACAGTCTCTCGATCCTGGAACCTGCTATTTTTGTGAGTCCCAGAGATCTTTGGTCTCTGCTCCTCACAGGGCTGGGGTTACAGATGTGTGCTGCCTTGAGCTCACTCTGTGGCTCAGCCTGGCTTCGAACTCTCCATCCTCCTTCCTCGGCCTCCTGTAGTTGGCTGACAGGCCCATGTCACCTGGGCCAGCCTGCATTTTCTTTCCATTTCTGTTTTCTCCTTGTGTTTCTTTCTTCCTGCTCTTGTTGTCTTTGGGGTTTTCGGGGTTCAGTCACCCTGGTTTTCTTTACTTCTGTTCCTTTCTTCCACTGCATTGGGGTTTGGAGTCATGGTTAGCAGTGGCATGGTGTCTCACACAGGCCTCCTGTTGCCTCTGGAGCAGTGTCTGCAGAGCCAGACACTGACAGAGATGGTGTTCCTGTGGTGGTGGCCTCCTAGGGAGACTGTCCCCCCAGCCCCTGACTGCTGGAGTCCAGAGGGTCGTGGAGACCTGACTGAGGGTTGCAGACCTGAACATCGTGGGGAACAGGGTACAGGAGATGAGTTGGGGCATCAAGGGCCTCACCACGGTGGTCAAGGGGCCTTGCTCCTTTGTCCACCAGTGGCCACTGTCACATGGAGATGCCCATGGTGGCCGCAGCCTCCACTGTGTTGGTGCAGCTCTGCACCCACATCTGTGTGTGAAACATGTGCCCTGGGGGCAGCCCTGGAAGGGTACTGTGCCCAGACCAGCAGTGTACCTGACCCGAGTTACCAATACCCTTGCCTTTCTCTGTATGTGGACACTGGGCTGTTGGAGACGCATGGGTATCTCTCTTTTCCAGCGTCTGTCACCCATTCTTGGGGCTGTGGCTCCTGCACCTATCTGCACAGGGCTGAGATGGCTTAAGTCTGCAGAGTATATGCATACAGGTTTGTGCACAGAGGGTTTCTCTGCTGTGCTGGGCCACTTGGCCTCTCTGGAGACTTCCAGATGTTTTTTTGCCTCTTGTTTTCTCTTCCTATATTTTTTTCTTTAAGTGGTGATGGATCCCCTCAGCTTCTATTTGTACCCCACTGTCACCCTCAGCATGATGGGAGGGAACCACAGAACCGAACAGTTTGCTTCCTGGGTGGTGGAGGAGCCTTGGGTAGAAGCATTTGTGAGCGCCTCTAGGCACCAGGTGGTTGACAGCCAGCCCCTCAGGAGCCAGCTTCGGTGTGTCTAGCAAGTGGGGTGTTGCGCCCTTTGGTCACAACCTTGTAGGTGGCACTCCATCCCCGCAGTCTTTCCTTTTCTTTTTGTGGAGGGGCCTAGCTGGCTTCCTAGCCCTCATGTCCATTTGGAGCCTCCATGGAGGTAGTCATATCTTCCCATGACAAAACCCACCCTTGTTTTTACACTCTGGTGTGATGGACCCTTGTCAGCAGTGTTAGAAAACCCAGTTTATGGTTTTTATGACATTAACAAAACACAAAATTTGAAAACTTGATGTCAATTTTGTTACTCAAAAAGAGCTGGAGGTAGGCACAGTGGTGCATACCTTTAATCCCAGCACTTGGGAGGAAGAAGTAGGAGGATCGTTAAGAGTTCGAGGCCACCCTGAGACTACATAGTGAATTCTGGGCTGGAGCCAGACTCTACCTGGAATGAACAAACAAACCAACTGGAAAACAGACACGATTCAGACAGGACTGGTCATCCCAGACCTGCTGCATCCAGAGGCAATGCCTGATTACCTCCCCACCCCAGTCACCCAGGTTTCTGCTCATCTTGTAATTTTGCTCATGGTGACTTTTGCCCCGGCAGTTCAGGCTTAGGTCCCCAGGGAAAGGAAGGCTTGTCCCTCTGAGCCTTCCCACCTGAGTGCCAGCTAAAGCCCTGGGCTCAGTCCTGGTCAGGTCCTGGGCTCCCCTTGCTGGGGTGGAGGCTGGAAGACCCAGGCTTTGCAGTGAGCCTCTCTGGGACCCCATGGCCTGCTAGAGGGTCACACTGGGTGTGGGTGGCAGGTCCCCTCTTCTCCTCTTCCTTTCATCCCTTTGTGCACCCCTGGGGCCTATAGGTGTGCACCACACAATTTTGGCTTGATGTCAGCCCTGCCCAGCATTGGTGGCCCTTGCCATTGGTGTCTTCTTGTGGTTGTGCTGTGGCTGCCCTTCCCCCCATTTAGGGGTTGGATGGAACTGCTTCGAGCCACCCCTGTGGGCACCATCTTGGTAAACATGTGTGCAGGAGGCAGGGGGATGAGGTGTGTCGAGGAAGCCTGGGTCCTCTGCCCAGCTTCCTGCCTTCCAGGAACCCTAGGCCACCAGTGAAACCGCATGGCTGGGCCGGATGCTGGGGAGGGCCACAGCTTGGCTCCTGGGCTGGCCTGGCATCCCAGACACTCTGATCATTATTCTGAGAGCATCATTTGGAGCTCATCTCCTGCTGCCATTCTTTCTGGGAGGACCTTTAGCCACTGTTAGCATCTACCATGGTCTACTATCTGCCCATTGCTCAGAACTGCCTCGTAGGATGGTCCACCATGATGGCCTTGGTTCTGATTTTTACTGTAGAGCCATAGTGACCATGGATACGGCGGCGACACCCATAAACACTGTTGTCTACCAATACTATTACCTTCACCCCACATTGGATGGCAGTCAGGAGAGAATGTTACTCCATTTCACAGAAGAGCACATTGGGCCTCAGAAGTGAGGTCACTGGTGCAAGGTCACACAGCTCAGAAGGGTGGAGGCAGTCTCACACCACACCCGTGTCCTGACCAAAGGCTTCCCAGTTTCTGGTTCTGATGCATGATAGGACAACCACTTTCTTGTGGACAAGCTTTGCAGGGTGGAAGGCTGGACTGACTCTAGTAAGCATCTGTCCCTGCAGCCACCCAGCTTCACTTTCTCAGCTCCTACAGGGCCACTGGCTTGTCACATCAGCAAGCAGCTCTTGTGTTCCTTCAGAAATGCCCATCTTTGGGACAAGCCCTGAAAGTTGTCCCAGCTGTCCCCCTGGGGATGTAGGTACTGGGGTCTTCAGTAGCAGAGTATGTCTCCTCAGAACCCGACTGGGTTGTGACTTGCCCAGAAAGCTCTGCGTCCAGTTCGGCTCTGCGTGTATTCATTAGGTCTTTATAAGTGCAGCTCAGACTTTGAAGATACCCGTGTTATATTCTTGGCTAAAAATGACATAGACCCCTTGAGGAATTCCAGATCTGCCTGAGATTGTGAAGTGGTGAGAACTTGTTCAAATACACAAGACGGAGAAACTGGTACAACCAGTCCACACACATGTACACACTCTCATACCATGTCTCTAGGTAAAAATTAGTACAGGATTATATAGCTGAAAAGACATGGATAACATCAGGTATGGCGGATTCAAGGTGTCTCAGGGTGCCATGTCAAGCTATTTCCCAAAATTCCTGAATCATTTCCAAGTTCCATGACCACTCCAAAGGGTTCCAGTCTCTCTGCACACTGGATCCTGGTAAAATCGTGTATGTCAGCTTTTAAAAAGTTGCTTTCAGCCGGGCATGGTGGTGCATGCCTTTAATCCCAGCACTCAGGAGGCAGAGTTGGACGGATCACTTGCTGTGAGTTCAAGGCTAGCCTGAGTCTACAGAGCGAGTGCCAGGTCAGCCTGGGCTAGAGTGAGACCCTACCTTGAAACACCAACAACAAAAGTGTTGCTTAGTGTCCATTCTAACATCTAAGAACGCTGTGCCTAACCCAAGGGGGTGAGAACATATAGTTGTGTTCTCATCTAATACTTAAAATAATTTGTGTATGAGTTGCATACCCATGCCAGGGCCTGTTGCTGCTGTAAAGGAACGCTCGTCAGACTTTATGTGGGTACTGGGGACTTAAACCCAGGTTAGCAGGCTTTGCAAGCAAGCTCCTTTAACTGATGGTCCATCTCCCCAGCCCTTCTTCTAATACTTTATAATCCTTATAGCTTATCCACTGGGTCGAGGCTTATTCGGAGTTAGCTTCTATGCAGTGGAGAAAGTGGTCTGACTTTGTCTTGTGAACACACACACCCAGGTGACCTGCACCATTATTGGAAAGTCTATGGTGTCATTGCATGCGTAGGCTTCTCTGAGGTCTCTCGGCTCTCTTCACTGGCTCTGCTCTGTCCTTTCGCCTGCAAAGGGACGTTGTTTCCTGGAAGGAAACGGCAAGTGCAAAGGCCCAGGGGCAGAGCCAGCCTTGGTTCCTGGAGTTTTGTAGAAAGGCTCTGGCCCTCCCGCCGGCTCTCATCCTGGCCCCCTGCTTGGTTTCTGTGCCCTCTCTCACTGCTGGCTTCTCACTGCTGGGCAGGAAGAGAGGCGAGGGCTGCCAGCCAGAACTGAGCCCTTTCTCTGCCTGTTGCCCACAGGCCTGTGAGGACCCCACAGAGGAGTCACTGCACCTCTAGCTCTGGCTGTGACAAGCAGGTTTGGCAGCTGTCCCCTGCTCACAGGGAGATGCTGGCCATGCTGGCCTCTGGGCCTCAACTGGCCTGCTCAAAGCCACCCACTCACGGGACATAGAATTGAGTTTCTGTCATAGTCCTAAGGTCATGACTTTCTCTGTGGACATGCCTTTGAGCAGGCTGTCAGCCTCTTGGTGAGAGCATCTAGATCACCTTGGTGCCCTAAGGGATTCCAACTTGAGGTCAAGGATGGGGGGCACTCTGAACTGAATGGATGAGGCCCAGCCACCCCGTCTCATGCTTGGACTATTGCACTGGCCGCTATCGGCCACTCTTCATTCTTCTGCAGCTTTCGCCCAGGAGCAGTGAAGGGGCGATCGCATGATATCAGGCCTAGGCCCATAGCCCCCCTCACCTCCTCATACTGTTGGGGTGAAGTGCATGCACCCCACTAACCTTGCCTGGGTAGCCTCGGTGTGCTTGTCCGTCCTCCTCCCCCGCCCTCACTGGGTCACAGCCTCTGGGGCTTCCTGCTGCTCCTCACTGTCTCGGGGGCCTTGGCTGTTCTCATTCCTGGGACGCCACCCCATCGATGGGTCCACGGCCTCGGAGTCATTTCTGTCAAGGCACTCAGCTGTCTCAGACCCAGGTCGGACCACAGCACCTTGCGCATGCACTGTCCTGTCACTCACCTTCTTCATCACCCAACATTTCTGAATAGTTACTAGAGAGCATGCGTTTGTTTCAAAGGAAAGGATTTCCATGTAACTGGCTGCGAATGAATCCAGGATTCAGAGAAAACTGTAGCCAGGTGGTTGGGCTCAAGTCTGCTGTGTGTCCTTGCACAGATGAACCAACCTCTCTGTGCTTCTGTTCTTACATCCCAGGGTTAATGTGGAACGACCTGGGTGAGAATGTGAGGCTGTCTTGAGTATTAATTATCAGCATTGCTGGTCCCTTCCCTTGACCTTGAGTTCTCAGGGCCCCTCTGCCCAGCCTCTGGCCAACACTGCCCTTGTGGCTGCCTGCTGAGTAAGGAGTAGAGCTATGTTCCCCCACCCTCTATGCCTTCCCACAGCTTTTCTGCAGGTTTGGGGTCACACCTTCCTTCCCCTGCTCCCAGGCATCTCACCACCATGGCTACTGTCCTCCATCCCTCTAAGGGGTCTGGCTTGTCCCACTGTGCCCTTCCCCCAGGGAGCAGCAAGACCCCTTCCTCGCCCCTCTGCTTGAGGGTTGGGGGACTTTGACCCCTCCACCAGGTCTTCAGGCAGGACCGAGGGAGGCAGTGAGTGGGGAAGGGCTTCTTGGGGTCACTTTTGCAGGAATTGTTCTGAATGACAGCCATGGGCTGTGACTGACACTGAATTTGCAGAGAGCTGCCATGGACATGGTGCTTGCTCTGCAGCCCAGCTTATCACTTATGGTCCTATTCAGGAGCAGAGCAGATGGCCCAAGTTCAAGTCCCAACCTCCTCCTTGTCCTCCTTTGTGCCTTGGGCTGCTCCTTTGTCTCCATCTCCCGGGTACATGGGACAGTCACACTAGTCTCCCCAACCCAGCGGGGGCTCAGTGGGGCACTCGCTGCTGTGCTTGCCATCACTGGCCTCCTTTGGCCGGCTTGATGATGGTCAATCTGAGGCTGGCACTCACTTCCCTGAGAAAACTGGGGGGAGGGGGGACTATGTCTACAGCCGTACCCACCATCTGTCTATCTCTGGTGTCTCTCTCTTTGTCCCCTCCCCACCTGTCACCTGTACTCACATGTCCTCCTGTCCCAGCCTCACTTCTTCATGTTATGGTATTTACTTTCTGGTCTCTCTCCATATTAGAACACCTGGGTTTGGTTGGCTTGTCTTCACACCTGTCCTCAAGGAGGTGCTCAGAGAAGCCCCTAGGAGGGACGAGTGAGTGTGCTAGTCACTCTCCTAGATGCTCTGACACACTCCCACAGAAACAGCTTAAGGAAGGAAGGAAGGAAAGAAAGAAAGGGAGGGAGGGAGAAAGGAAGGGAGGGAAGAAGGAAGGAAGGAAGGGTTGATTTGGGTTCACGGTGGAGGGTCTGGTTCAGGAGCGTGAGGCAGTTGATCATGTCGCATCCATAGTCAGGAAGCAGAGAGAGACGAATGTCTCCTTTATATTCAGGGTGGGTCTCCCCTTCTCAGTTTCTGGACACTTCCTCCACAGATGCACTCAGAGTTGTGTCTCCTAGATGATACCAAGTCTCATACAGTTGACAGTGACAGTTAAGCAAGCAGTGCCCCTTGTCCCCAGAGCATGGGCACAGGGCTGCTCCAGACTCACATCTCTCTTTCCTGCCCCTCTGCACCCCAGGAGCTGGCCAAGAGGACCCCCGGCAAGCACCCCGACCACCCCGCGGTGCAGAGCGCTCTACAGGCCATGAAGACCGTGTGCTCCAACATCAATGAGACCAAGCGGCAGATGGAGAGGCTGGAGGCCCTGGAGCAGCTGCAGTCGCACATCGAGGGCTGGGAGGTGTGCTGGGGGCCCCGGGCAGAGGGGCTGGGTTCCTGGGTGCCTGCCGTGCCGCCCGCTGCAGCCTGGGTGCGCATTTGGGCCACACAGTGTTTGCTTACAACTTGCTTAGTTATTTCCTGGTGAAAAAACATCTGGATTGCAAATTTCTGTTAAAAAAATACTAACACTGGGCCCTGTGTCCCATGCAACAGCCACCGAGCCTCTCTCGTTCTCAGTCCCAGCTTTCCCTGCCTCTCCCATTGCTCTTACCATGTGCTGCCTGCCAGCTACCCATAGGCCTTTGCACTCTGCTCCACTGTCATTCCTGACGTTTACATACTCACCTGCATTAGTTACTTTCTTGTTGCTGTGACCAAAGCAATTTAAGGAAGGAAGGAAGGGCTTATTTTGGCTCACAGTTGGAGGGTCCAGTCATGGCTGGGAAGGTATGATTGGTCAGTTGACAGTTAGGAAAGCAGAGAGCCGGATGCTGGTGCTCGGCTTTCTCCTTTATATTCAGTCTAGGATGCCAGCCAATGAGATAAGCCACTGACAGGGAAAGTGGCTCTTCTCACCTTGGTTAATCCAGTCTAGAAACTCCGTGCCCGCAGGTTTGTCTCTAGGTCATTCTAGATCCGGTCAAGTTGATGGTATGAACTATCATTCTACTAGGAGACAGACAGAATTCTGGTTTTAACTTCTCTGACCCTGAGTATCTTCCTCTCTACCTGGCATGGAGTAAGTGCTTAGTTAATGGTAGGTGCTGGATTGTACTCAGCCAAGAAGATTATTAGGGGTGGGGAGTCTCAGCCCCAGGTTGTATAGAACTGATTTGCTTAACCACACCCCAGCATTAGAGCATCAGAAGTTTTCTGTGAGTCTATAGGATAAAAATGAGAAAATACAAATGTTACTAAAAGCAGTGTTGGCTAGATGGAGAGATGAGTAGCCCCGGCTTGTCTGTCTGTCCGGCTGGGTCTAGGATCTAATGCTCTTTTCTTGTACCCCTACAGAGCCACTGTGAGGTCGAGGGCTCAGCTCAGAGAGAACTGGGCTGTGTTTAAGGAAGTGGGTTGTCATATACATACCTCGTACCTCCCCCCACCACTTTCCTGAGCATCTGGCTGAGCTGCAGTTCCCAGACTCCCTTGCAGCTGGGCTTTGGAGTGGGCATTGGGGATTGGCCATGAGGGAGAAGCACTTGTCAGGGAGGGGTGGCCGCTGGCAGGTGGCAGCAGCAGCAGCAGAGACCACCCCAGCTTTTGGGGCTGGTATGGGGCACAGGGCTGTGGAGGGTGGGCGTGTCCAGAGGCACAGGTGGCTTTTAGGCTGGCAGGTGAGGTGCCAGCTTCTGTATGTTCAGATGCCACTGGGCAGTGTCTCCTGCCATCTGACTCCCCTCAGGTTCTGGACAGGGCCCGAGGCTCTCAGCTGGGTCATTCTGCAGGGTGTGGCTTCTGGAGCCCTGGCCTGTGGCTCACACTGTCTCCTGCACTTGAACTCTTCCCCATGGTCTGCCCTTAGGACACATTCTCTGCAAGGACTTTCCTCTCAGTCCCATGATGTCAACAGCGCTGCTTTGACCTCTATGACCTTCTGGGCATCTCCCCTGTGGTCTTCTGATAGCATCAAACCTTCAGAGCTGGAGATGGTAGGGTGTGTCAGAGCCTCAGGCCTTTACCCATTGTGGGGGGTAATCTTGTTTAGAAACTCTGGACATTTCCCTTTTCATCCCATTGGCTATAGTGGGTCACATGGTGGCTGTGACCCAAGAGCAATTTAAGATGAATCATGGAAGCATCTGCTGGGCTTTGAGCTTCCTAGCAGACAAGGGGAAAAAAGCAGTACACTGAGTTCCCCACCACTCAAGAAAACCAGGAAGTGCTCAGTCTGTTTTCTAGAGATGCTTCCTGGCAGTGAGTTGGAGAAGGCCTCTTGGGGTTGGGGATGTTGAGCAAGCTTCTTGGCTGCAGGCAGAAGTAATTTCCAGATGTCTTTTTCTGGTAAGAGAAATAGAAACTGGGGTCTTCAGAGCCCTTCTGTCCCTGTAAACCTACCATTTTGGAACCCAGGGGCCTTCATTTTGACCCTGTCTCTGGGGGCAGTTCAGGAAATAGTGACCTATACTGAAAATCTCTGCAATAACTGAGCACCCGTTCAATGTTGTCAACATCACACAGGAGGTGCCCTGTATGTTTTCCTCAGGAGGAAACTGAGGCACTGGGCTCGTGTTTGAGGTCCAGGCCTGTACATTGCAGACCCTCTGCCTGAGGCCATTGAGCCCCCCCCCCAATCTCATATCCTCCTCTGCTCAGTGGGAGTAACGGTCCCCCTCATCTCCTGGTGTCATTTGGAGGCGCTCAGGGCACATCCTGGAGCTTTTGAGGCACTGGTGACCTTTCTTGCTCCTTGGGATGCAAAGGCTTCTTACAGCTTTACCCGGAGCATAGGCCTCAAGGGACCGTTTTCCTTAAGTGCCATGGGCCACTGTCCTGCGGGAGGGCTGCACAAGCTTCCTGTACCCTGGCAGCTCTCTGTGCAGCCCATGGGCAGCACCAAGGAGACATGTGGATGGCCAGGCTGGATGGGTGACTCTGCTCTGTCTGGGTGCCTTGGCTTGTATGACTCTCCCTGACTGCCACAGCTGTCTTCCACCTGTGGAAAGAGGAAAGGAAGTTGAGACTGCTGCTGTCTTTGAGGCACCAGGCTCCTTGACCTGACTTGGTCACATGATCGCACTTGGTGCAAAGGGCCTCTGGGAAATGTAGTTCACAGTAGGGCAGCTAAGTGCCCTATACAAATCTGTCCCCTAGATAACCAGAGAGGCTCAAGGATCTGTGCTGCCTCAGTGGGTGGTAGGTGTCCACCTTTTCAGCACCCTCTCTCTACCATTTTTAGATGTATGTCCTGGCCCTGTGAGATTCCCTGCTCCGGGGACACCTCTTAGCCAGACTTTGTCCGTCCTTGCAACCCTGGGGCTCACTGACACTAAGTAAAGCTCATCACATTTGGTGTGTCATCACCGACATCCAGCCCTCAGCTCATGGCACTGGGCAGGGCCACCAGCTGCTCCCCTCTGTGCCACAGTCTCAGCTGCACCCAGCACACTCACTGTCCCCATGCAGCCAGCATCTGTTCTATGGGCACCTATGGGTGCCCCCTGCATACCAGGAAGTTGTTGATGCTAGCTAGGAGCACTGTGGCATATGCCTGGTAACAGTCCTGTCCGTATAGAGGCGACATTCTTGTGGGGAAGACATAACAAGTCAAATACAAATAAAGGGGGAAAAATACCAAATAAAAACCAAACCACAGTGCAAGACGCCGGTGAGGGCCAGCCATTTTAGCTATGTGGTTTGATGTCACAGCCGCTCCTTCGGCTCCATGTGTCCCCTGTAAGAGGGACACATGGTCACACTGATGAGCTGTCACAGGATAGTTCTGGCCTGTGCAGCTACCCACCCAAACTGTATTGATGTTGTGTCTGCTAAGAGGTTTGCCTGTGACCCATTGGGGTTTTGGGGGTGGGACGGTGGGTTTTGTCTGTAGGCAGAGAAGGGCATATTCTAGATGTTCATTCCCTGCCTTGCTCCCCAGGGCTCCAATCTCACGGACATCTGTACCCAGCTCCTTCTGCAGGGCACGCTGCTGAAGATCTCTGCAGGCAACATCCAGGAGAGGGTCTTCTTCCTCTTCGACAACCTGCTGGTCTACTGCAAGCGGAAGTCCAGGTGACCTGCTGGGGCCAGGGCCAGGGCCAACCTGCTCCTTGGCTTGCCACATCCCTCTCTGGGCCTCCCATTTCTCTTCTGTGCTTTAAAGGTTTAGTCTAAATCAGAATCCACTGCAAGCCACAGAGTGCCGCATTGAGTTTTCTGGTAGCCACATTAAAGGGAGTCAAGGGGCTGGGGAGATGGCTCAGCGGTCAGGTCAGAATGCCTGAGACGCTTGAGTTGGATCCCCAACACCCACTTAGAAAGCTGGGCATGGCTTCCCACCCTGTAACTCCAGTCCCGTTGGAGGGTGGGGACGGACACTGGAGAATCTCTAGAACTCATAGGTCAGCCAGTCTGACCAAAAAATGGCAGCTCTGGGTTCAGATAGACTTCGTTTCAAGAAAATAGCTCAGAAGAGTGATAGAGGGAACACACCCAGCATTCTCCTCTGGCACATGTACCTACGCACAGGGTATGTGCATTTGTGCACACACGGGCACACACTTTACATGCACACACGACACACACACATTCCAAAAAGAGAGGAAGTAACAGGAAACAGGTGAAATGGGTTCTAACTGTACGTGTTTTCACATCAGTCCTCACTGTGGTGCGTGAGCTCACTTCACACCCCAGTGGGTCCCAGCCACATTGTCGGTGCTCAGTAGCTCCCTGTGGCCTGTAAACACTGCAGTGCACACGGCATTGTGGCTGGCGTGGAATGTGCCAGAACCTGTGCTTCTGTAGTCCCAGGGTTGGAGGGAGGGAGCACCTAGCCCACCCTGAGAAAGGGACAGCAGAAGGGCTTGCTGTTGTCTTCGCGTCTCTCACTGGACATGGAGCTCCTTGTGTTCCACGGGGCCCAGGACTGAGTGGACGGGTGGCGTGCAAGCGTGTGGTCAAGAAGTGTGTGTGAGGTATGGGGACAGGTGGAGGAGGGAGAGGGAGATGGCTGGAGGTTCGGGTGGTGAGTGGATGGTGGGTCAGGAGTTGGAAGGAGTGTCATGGCTGTGTGAATGATAAGGGAACCGTTGAGTGGTTAGAAGTTCTGGAGGTGGTCAGGTGGAGCATGGGCTAGGAACTGGAGGCAGGTGGAGAAGGGGCCATGGAGGCCAGCACAGGTGCACCTGGGGGAGACAGTGTTGGGGCCTGAACACAAAGCCTGTTGGTGAACGGGGAGATGGCTGGATGTTGGGCTGCTCTAATTGGGAGGGAGGTTGAGATTGGTGGGTAATGGATGGCATGTTTGTGGAAGGTCAGGGGCTGCGTGTCAGAGGGCCGCGACTCGCTGGTGGTGGATGGATAGTGCCTGAATGGTGTGACCATAGAAAGTTCCTGGTGTGAGTAGGTGTCTGCTGATTCTGCCTCTGTCGGGCCCTGCCTGGGGCATGCAGGGCAGCAGCTGGCCAGGGTGAGTGTCTGTGACACGGTGTGCTCTGGGCCGACTCAGAAGCAGGCTGCTTGGCCATCAGAGGTGGAAGGCATATTCTTGTGTGCACCATTCAAAGTACAGAAGGGGAAACCGAGGCCCAGAAGAGCTGAGTTACAAAAGCTCCAGCCGCCCACTCAGTGACTGAGAAACCGTAGTCCGTGGTGGTCCAGAGGAGTGGGCTGAGTCTTTCACCAGCCTCTTGACCAGGGGCGAGTCCCGCTAGCACCTCATGTCTGCCTCCTGGTACACGAGGGTAAAGTGTTTCCTCACATGGGATAGGTTTTATGGAGGCATCATGTGTGAAGTGCCTGATGTGTGGTGTGAGAAGTGTCTTCTCACTGGCTGCTTTGCACATTGTGTCTAGAGTGGAGCTTCTCTTTTCTTTCCACACTGTGTCCCAAGCCTTAATCTCCCCACTTCTTTCTCATTAAATCTATATTAGAGCTCTAAGAAGCGGGCCTGAAATGAAGTATGTGTATGTACACACACACATACACACTCTCTCTCTCTCTCTTATACACACTCACTCGCATACTCACACACACTTGCTGACATACACACATTCTCACACACACACACTCTCACACACACACTCGCTCGCATACACACACTCGCTCACATTCACACACTCGCTCACATACACACACTCCCTCACATACACACATTCTCACACGCACACTCTCACACACTCACACTCGCTGGCATACAAAAACACACGCTCGCATACACACACACACACACACACACACACACACACACACACACACACGGCTGTTACAAGGAACAGGCTCCTGAAATGATGGAGCCCGCAAGTCCCTGACTGACGTCGGCATGCTGACTGAGGCCTGAGTGAGCCAGGGGTGTCATTAATTCTAACTGTGAAGTTGGCAGGCCTGGGACCCAGACATAGCTGACATATTGTTTGAGAGACTGAAGGCAGGAAATGACCCAAACCTGAATCTCGTTCTTCCTTGATTCCGAGGTGCCATTGCCCCTGTACCCGTGTCACCTGCAAGCCCCTTTTCTTCTGTCTTCAACACTTGTCCAGTCAAAATTCTTGGAGCTTCTCTCTCTCTCTCTCTCTCTCTCTCTCTCTCTCTCTCTCTCTCTCTCTCCATAAATGAATAACTGACTTTATAGTTATGCAAAAATAGCCAAGACTGTTATTAAGATCAAAACTGGAGGACCTCAACCACCAGGTTCTTCCTTGCTGTGAGACCACAGGAGCTCAAACAATGGCATTAGTGTGAAACCCTGGGAAAGAAGACCCATGTAGATGAACAGTCACTTGAGTTTCAACAAAAGTGCTTACACAAGGCAGTGAATGGTGTGTGTGTGTGTGTGTGTGTGTGTGTGTGTGTGTGTGTGTGAGAGAGAGAGAGAGAGAGAGAGAGAGAGAGAGAGAGAGAGATATTCTTGATCCCTACCTCACATTACACACAAAATTTACCTTCAGATAGATTGTATTTTTAAAAATACAATGTAAGAGGGTAAATACCAAAGCCTCTGGAAGAAAGCAAGGGAATAGATTCATGATCTGGGGGTAAGCAAAGATCTCTTAAGCACGGCAGAGTATAATAAGGAAAAAGAGATCGTTAGATTACATGAAAGCCAGTAACTGCTTTCCATCGAAAGGTCTCATGAAGAGGGTGGGAAGGCAAGCCACAGCCTGGAGGAGAGCTTTGGATTATGTATGTCTAACTGCCAGAGTGCTCACATCCACAACGGGGTCAGAAATCCTCTAGGTAAATCTGGCTCTCTGCCTATATTTATAAATAAAGTTTTATTGGTGCCCAGAGTTATAACTATTCATTTATGTATAATATATGTGTAGTCTGTGGCTGTGTTGGTGTTGTAAGAATAGAGTTGAGTCATTGTGACAAAGACCTTATGGCCTGCAAAACTGAAAATATTTACTGTTTGGCCCTATTTTTTTTTTTTTTTAAGTGCCAGCTCTTGCTATAAACAGTGAAGAAAATGACATAAAACAACAAAAAGTGGGCTGGAAACAATCATTTCCCTGACCCAATAAACACCCAGAGTGCCTTGTTATTCACCAGGGAAATGCAAATTACATGTTTATGTTTAATGGGATATTACTGTATATCCACTACAATGAGTGACAAAAGGCTGGCCGTAGGGCAGTGGGGAGCTAGAATGTTCTGTACTGTGGGGTCTGGGGAAAACTGGGGCCACTGTTCAGAGAAACAACTTGGCAGGATTACAGCCAAGGTGGTAGCCTTCATGACTCAGGATTTCAACTCCGAGGTGTCTCACCCAGAGATGTGCACACATGCTTGGCCTGGGAATACACAGAAAGGCGCACTCGGGGGACCAAGTGGACACAAGCACATGCCTGTCATTGTCACCACACCCAGTGGCCTAGATAAGTCTTAGTCAGGAGGTGGATGAGGAACCCAGATATGGAAGTACCCATGTGTCTCCATGTATAAGGTGCTCAGAAGCAGGAAGAGCAGGGCCATGGAGGAGGTGACCCTGTGCTGGCGGAGTTAAGGCTGGGGCACTTCTGGGGTGCTGGAGAGTTCACTTTGTAAGAGCCAGGGGAACTCTGTGTCCTGTGGGCATCGTCTGTGGATTTATTATAAAGTTTGCCCACATAGGTACATGCATGTAAGTACACGTGTTATATTTGCACGTGCGCCCGCGTCCTCTCTCACCTCTCTGCTGGGCGTTCTTCTCTGCCTACGCACAGCAGAAGCCCAGGTCTCTGCGGACAATCTCATCTTCAGAGAGCACAATCTCCAGGCTCTGCTGGCTCTCCCACAGCCTTGCGTCCTCAGCCTGCTCTTGGACGTGCTGTTCATTTGCGCACTTGCAATAGAACTCCTCAGACAGAGTGGTTGGGCACAGTCCCAGCTGGTTCTGGGTGAGGACCCAGCCCACCTGGTAGAGCAGGGAGGCACTGAGGCCCTTTGCTGTCTCTGTATATCCATATAGAACATGGAGTTTTTGAGATTTCATTACAGCTCAGCCTGGCAGAGCACCCAGCACACAGGAGTCATTCCCACACAGCCCCTCAGTACCTGGAGAGGCACTGGCCAGATGCTGTTTTGAGTGACTGGGGAACTATAACACAAATATCATCAATTGGGGGTCTTAAAAACAATAGAAGCATATTTCTTCCAAGTCTGGAGTCCAAGGTCACAGCACCAGGAGATTTGATGTGTGGTCAGAGCTATCTTCTGCCTTTCTGTTGTGTCCTTACCTGGTGGAAGGGATGGGGCAGCTTTCTGAGGCCTCTTGTACAGGCACGATTCTCATTCATGAGGCCTCGCCCTACGGTTTAAACAGCTCTTAGAGGCCTTGCCTCCTAATACTCATCGGGGCTTAAAAGTCAGTGGATGGGTTTGGAGGGATCCCGTATTCAGACTGCATCAGAGAGCAAAGGGTGGATGATTGAGTGGTGGGTAGGTGGGTGAATAGATGGCTCAGGTGGGAGGCAGGGGATGAATGGGGGGTGGATTTAGTGGGTGCTGAGATGGATGGATGTATGAGTGGGTAGGTGCGTGGGTGGATGAAGAGTCAGTGGTAAGTGGTGGATGGATGGGCAGATGGTATGTGGAAAGGTGGGTGGATGGATGGATGGTGGATTATGAATGGATGGACAGAGGGAGGGTTGGGTGGATGGATGAATGGGTGGGTGAATGCCTTTAAGCTCTCCTCTGTCTTGTCTTACTTTGGGTAGTGCTGTCTGTTAGAAACTCAGTCAGTGGCCCTCTTCCCTTCGGCTAGCCAAAAAGGTTGGGGTTCCTGTTGCTAGATGAATAGTGGCTCTGGGCGGCTTGCAAAGCTCCTGGCCCCCTTTCCAGATGACACCGTGGCTAACGGAGAAGTGACTCGCTCCAGTCATCTGTTCCCCAACTTGCCCCCACACTGATCACCCCAGCCCAACTCCTCTCTGTCCCTAGGTGCCCCTCTGTGTTGCTGGCAGATGCTGAGTTTCCACTATCTTTCAGGGTCACTGGGAGCAAGAAGTCCACCAAGAGGACCAAGTCCATCAATGGCTCCCTGTACATCTTCAGGGGTCGGATCAACACTGAGGTCATGGAGGTGGAGAACGTGGAGGACGGGACAGGTAGGCCTCACCCCTCCCGCTGAGCTCTGCCTTGGCATGCTTTCTGTAAATGAAAACAAAAACATAATTTACACAATCGTGGAATGCAAACTACCTTCAGAAAAATGTTAGCACCTAGCTACATGAATTTAAAACCTGATGGTCAGCCCTGGAGCTGAGAACTCAACCAGTGCTCCCTGTATGCCTTCCTGTGTCCCCCAGGATGACCGCTGTCTGTTCTTTGTGATGTCATTTTCTTACTGCTTAAAAATATTTCTACCACCTCAGTTTTCCTTACTAAACATTTTAATTAAATCTCTCTGCTTTTGAACTCTCTATAGATGGGTCATCTCATTATATAGTTTAAGTGGCTTTGAATGCATGTGATTATGCCTGCCTGCCTCGTTATTTACATGTATATTTAGGTGGTGGAAAGTTCTGTCTGTGTTCTTTGGCTCTGTTGCCCAGCACCATGGTGGTGGGAAGCATCCACACTGTGTGTGGTTTGGGCAGTGGCTGGTTTCTGTGGCTGGATGGTGTCCATTGCCCAATGTTCCACAGCTTCTGTGATCTTTGGGTCATGTCCACCACTGCTTCATAGGATCGGCAACACTGTCTCCTTAGGCTTGTCTGGGGAGCGTTCTTAGGTGGTCTTGAGCCATGACTCCTGCAGGCCCCTCCTCAGGTTCAGGGTTTATTGGGCTTCCTAGAGACCACCGTAGTGTCTTCATAGGGTATCACCCTCCTGGACTCCGTGCAGGTGTCTCTCTGTGTCACTCCTGCATTTGTGCCCACAGATAGATGGTTTAAAAAAATTTATGTATTTATGGGAAAAGAGAGAGAACCAGGGTGTCTTGCAAGGCAAATGAACTCCTGACATATGTATCACCTTTGCATCTGGGGACTTGAACTTGGGCTGGCAGGCTTTGCAAACAAGTGCCTTAAACCGCAGAGCCATCTCACCAGTTCTTTTTATAAAAAAAAACAAACACATTTTATTTATTTATTTATTTGAGGGAGAGAGAGAGAGAGAGCACATATGTGCATGTGCACCAGGGTCTCTTGCCACACAAACTCCAGACACATGCGCCACTTGGTGTGTCTGGACTTTAACCAATGGGCCATCTCCTCAGCCCTCCATAAGAGTTCCTTGAAGCCCATATCACTGAGGAGTTGGAAGGGGTCTGTGTAGGTCTTAGCCCAGGGAGAGCAGCCAGGATGGGAAGCATTTGATGGGGATGAGGGGTCAGGGGAAGGTCCAACTCCCCCCTCATGGCTCTGGTAGTGGCCTTGAACCTTCAATGCTAGAGCAGCGGTCCCAGCCTGGCTTCCAGCATGGCCACCGTGTGATGGCACATCATGAGCTGTGCAGCCATCTCTGCTGGCCCCCTCTCTGCTGACCCCCTCTTGGTCTCTTGCCCCTGGCAGCGGATTACCACAGCAATGGCTACACGGTTACCAATGGCTGGAAGGTCCACAACACGGCTAAGAACAAGTGGTTCGTCTGCATGGCCAAGACGGCAGAGGAGAAGCAGAAGTGGCTGGATGCCCTCATCCGAGAGCGGGAGCAGCGTGAGAGTGGGTGCTTGGGCCCTGGGCTCTCGGAGAGGGTGGGTGGTCTGTGGGCTTCCCAGTGGAGGGCTGTGCCTGGGGAAGGGGAACAGGGTACCTTCCAGAAGAGCTGAAGTCATGAGAAGCTGGTGTTTGATGGACAGGGACCTTTGAGACTATGTTGGGACTTGGTGGTGGTGGGGACCTTAGAGATGCCAACTGGTCACGATGAGGCTCATGGTGGCAGTGGTGGGGGGTGTTGTCACATCACAGATGCTGTCCCCTCTCAGTTCTGGTGCTTGCCTGAAGTTTTCTTTGTTTGCTTGTCACTGAATGGGAGTCTGGTGGAGGGGGAGGGGAGCAGTCCTTGGTGGCAGGAAGCCCCTGTGGACACGGGCGCTGAGGGAGTGCAGGGTCTGGGCTGAGAGGTCTTGCTTTGAGCTGTGTCCACCTTTGAGCTACTGTACAGACCCAAGCTGCCTGGAAATGGGTTGTGAGAGTGGCTGGGACAAGTGACTTCAGCTGCTCAGGTCTCAGCTTCGGGGACTGAGACACTCCTCCTGAGGCCTTGGATGTAGCCATACTTGCCAACCTGATACATGGTCCAGAAACCTTCCTCCTACCTCCCAGTTTTACAGAGGAGCAAACTGGACCTCTTCTTTCCCCATACCCCAGCTTGTTGTCTGTGCCCCCGGCATCTCACCCTTGCCATGACCCAGTCTCTGCCCCTGCCCCCGCCTCTCAACCCATCTCCCCCATTCCCCTACTGTGAATCACCCTCAGTGCCTCACTGAGCTTCCTCCATCTCTGCTCCCCAGATTCAGTGGGCCATTGCTGTCTTGCAAGTCTGTCCTCCACATCATGCCGAGACCACCCACTTCTCCTTGCCTTCCTCCTGCCAAAGAACAGGTCACTGTCCCCAGCCAGGTGCCCTTTGCCTGCATTTTTCTAGAGAGCTTGGATCTTTAGGTGGTGTTTCCAGACGTTCAGTGTTTCATCAGAATGTATTAAAAGCCAGCAGGCAGACGAAATGACCTTGGTTCCTGACTGGGCAAGGCTGTGCTTCTGAAACTGGGCAGGGTGGCAGTGGGGCTCACGGGCCCAGCCTGGCCAGTGGAGCAGATCAGTATCTTTGTGTTTGGAGAGTCATGGCAGATGCTGGGCAGATGTGAACAGGAGGTGGGTATGGCCCAAGGGCATTAGAATTGGGTGTTATCTAATCCCTGGCTTCAGGCCTGGGTGCACTTGGGTAGTATTTGCTTTGGTTAAGGACACATCTGGATCCACATATCTTGAGGCAAAAGCCCAGCTCCACTCCTTTTAGATTGTCAATCTGGGACAGAGGCTGACTTCTCTGGGCCTCAAGTTCTCCATTTGTAAATGGTGAGAATCATGGTACCTGTTACTTAGGGCTTCTTGTGAGGAGCATGTGGCAGGAAGCAGGGGCTGTGAAAGTGCTTGATGGTATTATTGCTGTTTCTGCCAGGATTGGATGGGGTCCAGGGAGAAGGACAGGGCGGAGACTAGGCATAGAGCCCTGTGCATGTGCTATGGGTGGACAGAGCCGTGTGTGTGCGTGCGCGTGCGCATGCATGCAAGCATGTGGTATGCAGGGACAGGACCCTCTGTATGTGTGTGGTATGGGGAAACAGGGCCCTCTGTGCCTGTGCTGTGGAGGGACTGGTACCCATGTGTCTGTGTGGTATGGAGGGACAGGGCTTTGTGCATGTGGTACGGAAGGACAGGCCCCCCTCTGTACATATGCAGGGTCCTGTGCATGTGGTATGGAGGAACCAGGCCCTCTGTGTCATACGACCAGCCTTCCAATCCTGGGCTAACGCCAGCCAGTTCTCTGGTAACCCCTGCACCAGGAAATATACTCTGGGGTTGGCAGGGGGAAGAGAGATGAGGATGGTGTTCTAGAATTTGCTCTGGGTCCTCATTACCTCAGGACTCATTACCGCTTGGGTCTTCATCTTCCCATTGGTTGTGGTCCTGATAGGCAGTCTATAGTGGTGTGTGTGGCACAGATCTTGGCAGGAAAAGTTCTGTGGCTATGCTAGGGGTGGCATCAAGAGCCCCAGCCTGGTGATGTCCCCACGCAGGCCTGAAGCTGGGCATGGAGCGAGATGCTTACGTCATGATTGCTGAGAAGGGGGAGAAGCTGTACCACCTGATGATGAGCAGGAAGGTGAACTTGATCAAGGACCGCCGGCGCAAGCTCAGCACCGTGCCCAAGTGCTTCCTCGGCAAGTGAGTAGCTCCAGGCCTGGCCCTGGCCTTCTTGTCCCCCCACCACCACCTGGGACTTCTCTGTAGTGTCCTGGGACCCCTCTGGCTTGAGGAGCCGACTCAGATGAGGGTCTAGGGGAGCACCTCGCCACCATGGCAGGTACACTCCTTGCTTTGACCCACTTCATCGTGAACCACACCAGGAATAAGTGATGGTCACTGAGGTTTTGCCAGCTTAGCCACACTGCCCATTGTTGCTTCGTTCCAGCCTGGTGGGGCAGGGACGCCGGGGCTGTGTTTAGGAGAAGGGGTGGTGGAGGGCAGGCTGGAGCACTGTGACCTGTGTCATAGCGGAGCTGCCTCTTACCCCCCTGTCTTGACTTGCTGGCTGGTTGTGGGGTTTTTAGAAAAGGCTGAGTTGGAGACCTACGTGTTCAAGAAGAATTCAAATGGCCCTAGAACCCTGAGACGGCCTGGATGCCTTGGAGGGAGGAACCAGCAGGGGACAGTGGCCAGAGTGGGGTGCATCTGGGGTGGGAGTGATTCCTGGAGTGGGTGGGAAGAGTGGGGAGCAAGTGCCAGGACCCTGGGAGACTGCTTTTGGTTGTATGAGGGGTCAGAGGACAACTTGACATCTCTGTACATGCTGGGTGTTCCTGGCCTGTTAAAGCTAATGTGGAGGTGGGGGAGAGCCCAGGGTTGGGCCTGAGGCTTAGGGTTAGACAGGCTGCAGGTGGGATTTGGAGGACCTGGGGTTTGTTGCTCTGTTGCCCTCGGGCCAGAAGGAAGGGGCGAGCTGTGCTGGAGGAGTTTTAGCTGACCAGGAGGTATGATGGCCCCTGGCTGTTTTCCATCCCTAATTCCTAATCCTGCTGGAAAGGAACCTGCTTCCGCCTGAGGGGATGAGAGCCTGGCCGGATGGGATAACCTGTCTGATTAAGGCGGGCGGTCCCTCAGGAAGGATTAGAGGATCTCACTGCCCACTTGAACCAGGGCCAGCCTCATAGCACGTGTGTTGCTTCCTGTCCTGAGGACACACTTCTCCAGGCTTGGCATCAACCGCACCTGCCCAGGTGCACCTGACCCTTCCTTGCAAGGGTGCAGCTCCTGAGTGTCTCCTCCAGGAGTCCCCGGTCCCTCCTGTAAAAAGGACAGGCAGCCTGAGAGACAGGTTTCTCGAGCTCTTTCTCAGCTCTGTGCCATTGGTGTTCAGCTGCATGTCATCTCACACAACACTTTTGACATGTGACTGCCATCACTCTCATTTTCAGAAACTGAGGCACAGAGAGGGAAAAGGTTCTGCACAAAGTCACACAGCCACAGTGGGGCTGGATTTGAACTCAGCACCAGGTGACTCCAGAGTCTGTGCTCTCTCTTCCTGCACTAGGCTGCACTTATTCATGCTAATGTCTACTCAGCAATTTTTTTTTAAATTCTCCTTGGTAATTTCATTCTCCTTGTCTGACTGTCACTGGACAGGGACTCATGAATACAAAGAGTCTGATTTGTTTTTACAACCCCTCAGAGCTTTGAGTCTGACTGGGGCTCATGTCTTACTCCTCCACCTTCTTGCTGGGTGACTTTGGGCAACTGTGTCTCTGAATCTCAATAAATGGTTCATTAAGGACAGATAAAAGTGGGTCCCAGCATTGCTGGAGGATCCAGTGAGAACGCATGGGGCATGCCTGGCACAGTGCTGGCTATGGTTGAGTCGTGGCTGCGTGTGCATTGTGCCATGTGAACAAGTGTTTCTGCCCCACTCTGAGCAAGCTAATAGATGCCACATTAGAAATGGTAAAGCCTGTGCTGGGGAGGTAGGTGACTCAACCGTTAAAAATGCTTGTTCCTTAAGCTTGAGGGTCTCTTGGGCTGGGGACCACCAAGTTCAGCTCCCTAGGACCCACAGTAAAAGCTGGGAATGGCCACACATGTCTGTATCCCTAGTCTGTGAGAGGTGGAAACTGGAGAATCCCTGGGACTCAGTGACGGGCAGCAGTTCCGGTTTGAGGGAGAGACTCCTGACACAGATAATCAAAGGACACCCATGTTCTCCTCTGGCCTCCACACACAAGGACATGCATACAACCCCCCCCCCCCCCCACACGCGCACACACACAGTAAAACGTGTATAGTTGTACAGGTCACCATGGAAGGACTGTGAGCCTTCAACACCCTCAGTTTAGTCAGGGAGACAAAACACTCATTCATTCATTCATGCACACATTCAGTCTGTTTAGTGAGCCCCTGCTAGGTGTCAGCAGGGAACAAGACAGAGGAAATCTGCCCACAGGGAGATGACTGTCCAGTGCACAAAGCAAGCGTGGACAAGTGGACAAATTGAAGAAGGGAATTCAGGGCCAGGGATGAGCTCAGTTGGTATTTCACACCTAGCATGCATATGGCCTGGGTTCCAGTCCCAGCACTGCAGAAGCTGGGCAAGGTGGTGCTCACCTATGTCCCAGCACTAGGGAAGTGGAAGCAGGAGGATCAGAAGTTTAAGGTCAGCTCGGGCTCCATAGGGAGATCCTGTCTCAAAAACAAACAAACCTATCAACCCACCCCACCGTAGCAGCCTTGCCAGGGGGCATCTTCAAGCACTGAGTTCTCAGCTCATGTAGGAGACAGGCAGGAAAAATGACATTCTTGGGAGTATGTCACATGGGGCCTCAGTAAGCGACATCCCTGGGACTCCCCTGTGCCCAGCCTTGGCCTTGACCCGTAACAAGCTAAGCAGTGTCTTCTGGGCAGGGAGGGCTGCAAGCTGGCAAAGCCCATCAGCCACTTCCATCCCTGAATCTCAGCCCTGTCACACTGGTGAGTCACCTCTGTCCAATGTCTCAGCACCTGCCTTTTCTCTGCAGAGGTCTTTCTGGAAGCCTGGGTCTGCTTCCCTTTGTACCCTATCCCCTATCAACTCTCAGATCACAACTTCCTCTCTTCTCACTCAGGACACCCTGCGTCCAGCCCAAGAACCCCTACATCTCTACCCCCCCCCACAGTGTAGTGGAAGGTGTATTTTCTTCAGACCCCCATGGTGCTTTCAGAAAATGTCAGGTGAGACACAACATTTCACAACAGGGAGATTCCTAGGAAATAGTGGGTTTCCTCTTGAAAAATGGAACCCACGGGACAGCGGTCTGTTGCTCTGAGCAGTGGCTTCAACTTTAGGTGCAGCAAGTGCTGGCTGGCTGGCTGGGCACAGCCCCTCCTGGTTGTGTCCCCTGTTGAGAATTTGAGGTCCCTTGCATTATAGATACATTTTTATCTGGTTTCCCCCCCTGAATCCCAGCTAAAGATTTCATAAGATTAAAAAGTCTATCTACCAATTCCTGAAAGCCCTGATCAGACCATTTCTCAGATGGGTCCTGTTGAGGCCCAGAGAGGAACAACTTGATCCAATTTGCCTGGCAGGCCACAGGTGCAGCCTGATCTCCCCCAATAGGTAGCAAGATCCGTGTGGGCAGATGCCGTTCCCTACCCTCTGGGTTTTTCACTTTAGTACCCACTGTGGGACACTTCTTGTCCCCTACCCTGGTTACAGGGCTGCTGGTTCCTGTTGGAGGTGACCCCCATTCAGACAGCTCAGAGGCAACTGGTCACTGGGTCTCCAGATTCTAGGAGTGGGCACACAGATATCTGTTTATCGTCTGCAGTGGCAGCTCTCCCCATCCCGAGACCTGGGACTTTGGGAATGGAGATGGGAGCAGACAGAACCCCGACAATCTTTCTACCCGGGGCTCTGGCTTCACAAAATCCATCCTTTTCTTTCCTGCCTCCCTGGGCTTCCAGCTGGGCTTTCGGAATTCCTCCACACACGGCTGCCTACCTACATGCAGGCAGGTCTTTTCGATGCCAACATTGGAAAGCTAAAAATAGTCGCCCCCATTGTAATCGGAGGCAGGACAGCTGGTTTCGATAAGCAAGGGGCCTGGTGCTCTTGCAGGTCCTCCTCCCATGGTCCTGCTGCTCCCACCCCCTCCCTCTAACTGAGCCCAAGAAGCACGCACAGAGTGGGGACCTGGTGGCCCTGCTGAACCTCCTTCCCTGGGAGTTATACGAGCTGTCTGTCTCCTCTGTCTCCCCCAAACCTTCCAGCTCCCCCAGAACTTTCCTTCTTGCTTGGTGGCTGGCTCATTCCTGACTTGTGCAGCAGAGAATTCATGAGTCCTGTGGTGTGCCAGGGAAAGAGACGTGAATATTACCAGCACAACTCCCCGGCCACGTGGACGTTGTGTTCAGGGTGTGGTGGTGGTGGGGTGAAGATGCCACAGAGAGGACTCCAGCCACGTGCAGTGGATTGTGCCGGGCAGGGGCCTGCCTTCGAGAGTGGAGCCTGGACTGGGCAGAGATTCGTGTCCTTGGTGATTCTAAACCCTGCCAGGCTGACAATCCTGATTATCAGCACAACAGGGGAGCAGGGACTGCTCCTGTGAGGTGGCCTTTGTACTGAGACTTGAGGGAGGGATGGGCAGGAATGTAACCGTGGAGAGTAGGAAGAGCATTTCCAGGCCAAGGGAACAGCAGTGCAAAGGCCCTGAGGAAGGGTGAAGCCTGGGACTTTTCTTTCTTTTTTCTTTCCCCTCCTACCTCCCTTTCTTCTTCCCTTCCTCCTTCCTCCCTTCTTTCTTTCCTTTTCTTCTTAGAAGGGAGAGATGGAGAGAAGAATAAAGTATATAAAGTGAGAGTTAAGATGGGGAGGAGTCTCTCTCTCTCTCTCTCTCTCTCTCTCTCTCTCTCTCTCTCTCCATGCAGATGTGGATACTTTTCTGAGTGAGGGGATCCTGTTGAAGCACCATGAGAACAGAAATGACATGTATTGACCACCATGGCATTTCTTAACTCCCTACAGTTTTTTTTTTTTCTGGACCTCTTGGCATATCTTCTTGCTTAGTTTTGTTTTATTTATTTATGTTTGTTCTTTGGAGATAGTGTCCCAGCCCTCACATTGAAGCCCAGGTTGACCCAAAATTCACTTTTTGCCCCAGACTTCTTGCTTATTCACTTCTCTGCTCATCCATTCACCACCGTCTCGCCGTCAGTGATGGGGCTTCACCATCCACCTCCCCTCATCACTTCCCTGCCCACTCAGCTCCCCTCCACCATGGGAGCTCTGCTACCCTCCAGCCATTGATCTCTCTGTTCGTCATTCATGTGCTGTCTACCTACATTTCACATGCTCACGTGTGTCCATCCATTGGCCCACAGATCTGTCTACAAATCAGCCATACGGTCATCTGTACTCATGTGCATATCCACCATCTATCCACCAGCTACCCATCCATCCACCCACCCACCACCCACCCATCTGTCATCCACATCCACCCACCCACCCCAGCATCTATGCACCCACCCATCAACCACCTACGATCCATCTTCATCCATCATCCACCCATTAACCATCCATCAATCATCCATCCACCACCCCCCTGCTCTCCATCCATCCATCTTGCTATTCATCCCTGGGTGGATGAAGCAGGCCTGGCATTTGGCCTCACCCACCTCTCTGTCATTCTAAAGGCATGGGGCCTCAACACAGCCCTGAAGCTTGTGACCTCAAGTAGACCCTAGACTTTTGTGTGCCCACGGCGAGATCTGCCTGTCATTCCTGGGGGTGGGTGGGGCCAGGTCAGTTTGATGCTGGTTCCAGGACTGGGGATGACTTTTCACCACATCTTTTGTCCCTGGCAGTGAGTTCGTTGCCTGGCTCCTAGAAATTGGTGAGATCAGCAAGACAGAGGAAGGGGTCAACCTGGGCCAAGCCCTGTTGGAGAATGGTATCATCCACCATGGTGAGTGGAGGCTGACCCACAGCTGTGGGCACAGGTTAGACCCCCAACACAGCTGCCTTTTTCTTAACCCAGAGACTCTTCCCACACTTCCCTGAAACACTGGTCCCAGGACCTTGGTTGCCTTGTGGAACTGCCCTGGGGCAGGAGAACCATCCTTCACTTGGGCACCAGCAAAAGGGGTGCTGCAGAAAGTGGGGGGCAGGGGAGTCGTATTTTCTGTTTGTCCCTTCAAAAAGAGAGCCCTTCGTTTTAAGTTTTAGGCTCTTAGCAAATATTTATTGTGTGTGTTTATACAGCCACAAACCAGACAGGTAAAAAAAAATGTCCTGTCCCCAAGGTGCTGACCTTATAGTGGGAGGGGAAGATAGAGAAGACAGTGGTCACTTTTGGGAAGAGCAGGGAATGATGGCTGGTGTAGCAGGAGTTAGTTTTAGCTGGGCATGGTGGCACATGCCTTTAATCCCAGCACTTGGAGGCAGAGGTAAGAGGATCGCCGTGAGTTCAAGGCCACCCTGAGACTACATAGTGAATTCCAGGTCAGCCTGGGCTACAGCGAGGCCCTACCTTGAAAAACAAAACAAAACAAAAACAACAACAAAAAGGAGTTAGTTTTGAGCAGGGGCTTGCAGAGGCCTCCCCATGAGGTGGGGGATGAGCAGGCTTTGTGGTTGCAAGCAGGGTCTGGACAGTGATGCTGGTTCTCTGAGTGGGCAGGAGTGTCAGGAGACAAGGTCAGGGGGCACAGTGCTGGGGAGTCACAGGGGGACGAAGCCTGCAGCTCTCTTTGATGCTGCTCAGAGGAGGGACCTGCCATGCTGATTGCCGTCTGGACAACACTGGCTATTGTGTGGAGGCCCCTAGGGCTGAGTGGGTGGCAGGGAGCCACTGAGGAGCCTCCCGGCAGGAGCAGAAGGGCTCTGAGCAGGGTGTGGGTGAGTTTCGCAGCCTGGATGTTATGGACATTGGACCACAAGGGTTAGCTTTGGGGCT